>OX463838.1:63244682-63503693 GCA_949825065.1 Odontocerum albicorne | reverse complement strand
TAACCTAACCTAACCTAACCTAACCTAACCTAACCTAACCTAACCTAACCTAACCTAACCTAACCTAACCTAACCTAACCTAACCTAACCTAACCTAACCTAACCTAACCTAACCTAACCTAACCTAACCTAACCTAACCTAACCTAACCTAACCTAACCTAACCTAACCTAACCTAACCTAACCTAACCTAACCTAACCTAACCTAACCTAACCTAACCTAACCTAACCTAACCTAACCTAACCTAACCTAACCTAACCTAACCTAACCTAACCTAACCTAACCTAACCTAACCTAACCTAACCTAACCTAACCTAACCTAACCTAACCTAACCTAACCTAACCTAACCTAACCTAACCTAACCTAACCTAACCTAACCTAACCTAACCTAACCTAACCTAACCTAACCTAACCTAACCTAACCTAACCTAACCTAACCTAACCTAACCTAACCTAACCTAACCTAACCTAACCTAACCTAACCTAACCTAACCTAACCTAACCTAACCTAACCTAACCTAACCTAACCTAACCTAACCTAACCTAACCTAACCTAACCTAACCTAACCTAACCTAACCTAACCTAACCTAACCTAACCTAACCTAACCTAACCTAACCTAACCTAACCTAACCTAACCTAACCTAACCTAACCTAACCTAACCTAACCTAACCTAACCTAACCTAACCTAACCTAACCTAACCTAACCTAACCTAACCTAACCTAACCTAACCTAACCTAACCTAACCTAACCTAACCTAACCTAACCTAACCTAACCTAACCTAACCTAACCTAACCTAACCTAACCTAACCTAACCTAACCTAACCTAACCTAACCTAACCTAACCTAACCTAACCTAACCTAACCTAACCTAACCTAACCTAACCTAACCTAACCTAACCTAACCTAACCTAACCTAACCAGTTGTGATCATACCTTGGTCGAAGGAGCATCGTTGTTCTGTGCTCTTCGTCTTTCGGCTTGAAATTGGTGTTTTGTGTGTTTTTCGAAGTTTAAACTATAAGCGATTTGTGCGAAATTTGACGTTCTGTGTTTTGGTGGTTTTATTTTTCTCGTGGCTGCAAAATCAGCGGAGATATTTGGATTTAACTTTTCTGAAATAAATCGATGAATTTGACATTTTGTTAATTGACAGTTCAAATTGCATAGAAATATGTACCATAGAGGATGGAATGTCGTGTTCGAATAGCGTCTGTTTATCTGTTTTTGAACATTGAAATATTTTGACTTTTTTTCTTTCTCTGTGTGCTGCTCTGGGTTCCGTGGGAGCTTCTTTCTTCTTTTTTTCTGGCTGGGCGACGGCCCCGGCGGGGTGGAGCGTCGAGATTGGAGTGTGAGGCCGGGAGTCGTGACTTGAGAGAGCGGCCGGGAGTCGTGACTCAAGAGAGTGGCCAGGGGCCAAAAGTTTTTCCGGAATTTTCCGGGGTTTTCCGTCATTTTTCCGGGCTTTTCCGACATTTGGAGGTTCTTGGGGATTTTCCGGGGTTTTCCCGGAATTTTCTGGATTTTCCGGAATTTTCCGTCGTTTTTCCGGGCTTTTCCGACATTTGGAGGTTCTCGGGATTTTTCACGGAGAATTTCCCGGGGTGTTTCAGGGGAAGTGCCTCCTGAAATTTTGTGAGTTGTGTAAGGAATTTTTTCTGTATGAAGGGACTTCGACGAGGAGTACTTTTTTTAATTCGCAACCCATATTCACTTTTATTTTGTATGAGTTGGGTTTGTGACTGTAATTTTGACTTGTGGGCTGGAGTGGGATCTTCTTGGGGGTCGGGATCGTAGAGGCGTCCTTTCGTGTTTCCGTATCCTTTCCGGGTCCTCCGCCGAGTCGCTGTTTGGGAATAGGTGTAGTTGGGTTCGTAGCTGGGGGCGTAGGCTGGGTTGGCTAGTGGGTGCGACGCGGCGGATTCCTTCCCGAGCCGGCCGTCTGTCGTCCTCTGAGAGGAGGTCGATCAGTTCGTGCTCGGTGGTTGTTGGGCCTGGCCGGTCACTCCTTCCCCGCTCTGCGAGGAGGGTCGTTGACCGCCCGGTGACGGCGTTGGTGTCGGGTGCCGGAGGCTTGGCTTTGTTCCTTCCCTTCGGGCCTGAACGATCGCGACATGCCTCGGGAGGTGAGGACTCCCGTATCCGGGGACCCCTTCGCGCGCTCGACTGCGACGCCTAGGTCTCCGCAGAGACAGCGCATGATTAGGGTCAATAGCAGCCCCGAACTGGAGGTGAGGGCGGACAGCAGGGGGAGTAAAACCAGTGTCAAGGTTAGGGCCATGGAGCTGTGCGACAGCGTCCTCCGGAAGACCAAGTCCCAGGACATAATAAGCGCCATAAGAGAAATTAAAAACATTGTCGAGGGTCTGGTGGAGACTCAGAGTGAAGAGAGTGTGGACACTGGTAGGGCTCGTGGGGAGGAGGGTGTCGCGGGGGCCATAAGACTGCTGAGTGAAAAGGTGGACAGTATGAAGGGTGAGATCGCTCTTCTCAAGGATGAGACAAGAGCCCGTGGATTGGCCGGCATGCAGAGGGATATGACGCAGATGAGGCAGGAGAGCAGAATCGGGATTGTCCAGTCCGGCGCGCGTATGACGTACGCAAGCGTCGCGGGGGGATCGATGGGCGGAGGAGGTGTTCCTCGCATGGATGTCGCTATCTCGGGTAACATCCCCGACAAGAGGTACGCGGTGGTGGTCTCTAGCAGCGACAAGAGGGACACAGCAGACAGTATTAAGAAGCGTCTCCTCTCTGCTGTGAAGCCAAAAGAGCTTAAAATAGGGATCACCGGCGTGTCCACCATTTCGCAGAACCGAGTCGTGATAACTTGCCCGGAGGAGAAGCACCTGACAAAGCTCAAGGGGGCTATCAATTCTGTCAAGGATCTCGCCGCGACCGATGGCAGGAGGAAGAGACCACTCGTCATCTTCAAGGGCATCTGCAGGACAGAGTCTGAACAGGACCTGATGGAGGAACTCGTGCTGCAGAACGACGAGGTGTTTGAGACCTTGGGGGGTGATCAGATCCAGGAACACCTGAGGATCATCAGAACCATGCCAAACAGGAACAATACCCGGAAGAATATACTCGCGTCAGTGTCGCCTCAGTTGAGGTCGACGCTGCTTAACAGGGGTCGGGTCAACCTCGGCTTCTCCAGGATCCATGTGGAGGATTACTCGCCTCTGCTGCAATGCTTTCAGTGTCTCGGTTTCGGGCATATGACATCTCGGTGCACAGAGAAGCAGAGATGCATGCATTGTGCTGGTGATCACCGTTTCTCGGAGTGCACTGTGAAGGAGAGGGAAGAATCCAAGAGGTGCCACAATTGCTGCAGGGCCGGGGAGCGCGGCTTGAGCAGGGGAGACATCAAACATAGGGCAAACAGTCGAGACTGCCCGTTTCTGCTGAAGATGGAGGGGAGGGCCAGAGAACGTACCGACTATGGCTGCTAACGGCACAATAGTAGAGCTTCGGGAGCCTCGCGTTGTCGGGACGGGGACCTCGCTGGCCTCTGTCAGGGTGTGCCAAGTGAATTCGGGGCGATCGTCCGTGGCCTTGGACTTGATCAAGAGGGACTCGGCGGATGTCATGCTGCTGCAGGAGCCGTACACTGGCGCAACTGGGCGGGTGCTTGGAGCATCCGGAGCGGTGTACCAGTGGCCTGAGGCTAGCGCTGAAACTCCGGCGAAGACTTGCATCCTCCTCAACAACGGCGGCATGGGAGGGGTCCTCCTCTCAGAGTTTACGGACGCAAATTCTGTGTTCGTGTCTGTGGGCCTGGCGGGGTGGGGGCTGATCCTGGGATCGGTGTACATCGAGCCGCGTGCTGACCTGGAGCCGATGCTTGGAAGGCTCAGGGAGTTGGCTAAGGCGCACGAAGGTCGCCAGATTATAATAGGGGGGGATTTCAACGCCTGGAGCACCTGGTGGGGAAGTGACAGAACAAACGCTAGAGGTGCTGTTCTGAACGACCTATGCGCAGAGCTCGGTTGGTACGCACTGAACGAGGGAAACACTCCAACCTTCGAGGCCACGAGAGGGGGAAGACGGCTCGTCTCCTGCATAGACGTGTCCATTTGCAGTGAGGGGCTAATGGAGCAAATTCACGGGTGGCGAGTGGACGCGTCGAGTGAGTTCTTCTCCGACCACAACGCCATACGCTTTGAGATATCGACGGGAGGTCTCGCGCTGTCAGCCCCCCGCGGAACGAAGATATTTGCAACCGCTCGAGCCAACTGGAGGCGGTTTGACGAGGCAATCAGGACTACATTAGGCGAGGCGGTCGGAGGTACTGCGTCGAGCTCGGAACCCTGGGATGCGGAGGGGCTCAGCGGGGCGTTCGAGTCGGTGGTGGTCTCTGCATGTCGCACTGCCATACCACTCTTGAAGCCGCGCACGAGGCGAAGCTGCCCATGGTGGTCGGAGGATCTGGCAGCCCTAAAGAGGAAGATGATCGCTGCCAGGAGAAGGCTGAGAAACTCCAGTGCGATTCGTCGGGAGCTCATTCTTCCCGAGTACCTTGAAACCAAGGAGGAGTTCAGGGCTGCAGTTGGATTGGCGAAAACGAGCAGTTGGAAGGAGTTTTGCCAATTGCAGACCGCTGAGACCGTTTGGGGCATGGTGGACAGGGTGCTCAAGAGCCGTAGGACGGTACCGCCGACTACACTCAGGATTCGGGGAAAGATTTGTAGAACCGAGTCGGAAACGGCAAAGGGCATCCTGGAGCACTTTTTTCCCGGGGATAACACCGACACAGACTCGCTGGAGAATGGAAGCGTGAGGGAGCGGGTCGGGTTAATTCCAGACACTGCGGATGACCCACCATTCACGCTGCTGGAGTTGCAGACGGCCCTGGACACGATAAGCCCTAAAAAAGCTCCCGGGATAGACGGACTCACCTCGGACATATGCCGGCGAGTGGTACAACTCCACCCGGCGGAGGCATTGAATATGTTCAACCTCTGTCTGAGAACCGGACGCTTCCCGAGGAGATGGAAGGAATCAGTAGTCATACTGATTCCTAAACAGGGCAGACCGTCTGGAGACGTGACTTCCTCGAGGCCGATAGGACTGCTTCCGGTATTTGGCAAGGTGCTTGAAAAACTGATCGTCGGAAGGCTTCAGTGGACGTTCGCAAGCGTTGGCTCACTCAGTGGTAGACAATACGGCTTCACGCAGCAAAGGTCAACAGAGGACGCCCTAAATCGTGCTGTCGGAGTGATGAAGGCGGCACGCGACGGCAAGAGAGTGGCAATAGTTGTCTCACTCGACATCAAGGGGGCCTTTGACAATGCGTGGTGGCCCTTTCTGCTGGAACAACTGCGAGAAAAGAACTGTCCGAGAAACCTATTCCTACTGGTACAGTCCTACCTCCAAGATAGAAAGGTAAGGATCGGTGTTGGGGATGCGACCGAGGAAAGGTCCGCGACGCTGGGATGCGTGCAGGGATCGTCGTGTGGGCCCTTCTTCTGGAATCTCATCATGGACAGCCTTCTGCAGGAAGATTTCGGGGAAGGAGTCCACATCCAGGCCTTTGCGGATGACGTACTGGTGATCTCGGACTGTGGCACGCTGAGTGAGGCAGAAGAGAGGATGAACAACACCCTTCGTAGGATCGATCTGTGGAGTCACCGCGCAAAACTTATGTTTTCGCCCGAAAAGACATTTGCAATGTGCATCACAAGAAAGAAACTCCATAGACAAGCAAAGATTCACCTCGCACAGTCCGAGATAGCCATGGTGGACAGCATAAAAGTGCTGGGAGTCGTCATCGACAGATGTCTCAACTGGTCGAAGCACGTGGACATGGTGTGTCAGAGGATAACTGCTCTCTTTGGGATGATAGCCAGGGCTGCCAAGCCGACTTGGGGTTTGTCCTCGGAGGTTCTCCGTCAGCTTTACCGGGGAGCGCTGGAGCCGGTGGCACTCTATTGCGCCAGCATATGGGCGGAAGCGTGCGGGAGAAGGGCCATTCGAAGAAGACTAAACCAAGCCCAGAGGCCCATATGTATCAGAATCTGCCGGGGTTACAGGACCATGTCACTGAACTCAGCGATGGCGATCTCCGGTGTACCCCCGCTCGCTCTCGTGGTGCGGGAGAGGGCCGAGGTGTACGGGGTGAAACGGAGGAGGACACTTTATTCGCTGCCCGAGGACAGAAAATGCATGGTGCCGGTCGATTGGGTGACTCTCCCGCACCCGGCGTCCATGCGGCGTGAAAGCATCTGCGAGGAGGCGGGGCAGAACGCGCCGGACTTGAACGTCTACACAGACGGGAGCTTACTAAACGGCAAAGTCGGTGCCGCATTTGTGGTGTACAGGCGTGGGGCCGAGATCGCTAGAGGGAAGTTCAAGCTCGCGGACTACTGTTCCGTGTTCCAGGCGGAGCTGGTGGCTATGCGGGAGGCACTGAGGTGGGCGATTTCCAGTGGAACTACCGGGAAGGTGATCTGTCTTGAATCGGACTCGCTCTCGGGTCTGGCAGCAATGAGGGATCATGGAAGTCTAAACCCCATAGTTAGGGAGATTTTCCACATGGCTGACTGCATAAGAGAGCGACGGAACCGAATATCGTTCGCATGGGTTAAGGGACACTCCGGCAACGTTGGAAACGACAGAGCGGACGAGCTTGCGAGGGCGGCGGGAGCTTTGCGAGTGCAACCGGTCTATGACCTGTTTCCGCTGAGCTATGCCAAAATGCGCATCAGGCAGAAGACAGTGGAAGCATGGAACGCAGAATACAGTGGGGACTCAACCGGGAGCACTACCAAGAGGTTCCTCCCGACCATAACTCAGGCACTCCAATGCTCGAAAATTTGCTCTCCGACGTACGAAGTGTCACAGATTCTGTCAGGGCACGGAGCTATGAGAGCCTACTTGAAGCGGTTTAATCTGGTGACTGATGATTCCTGCCCCTGTGACGACACGACACCACAGACGGTGGACCACGTTCTATTCGAATGCCCCGCAGGAGAAAGGACGAGGCACAGGGCCGCGAAGACCTTGCGGACTAACATCCTGGACATAGAGACATTAAAGGCTGCATTGATTGACAAAGAGACAGTGGGAGTGGCGCAGGACTTCATGAGGAAGATCGTCAGACACATGATTGGGATAAACGAAAGACAGAACATGGGCACACAGGGAACACAATAGGTACACATAATCACTCTGGGGACAATGCCGAAGGAACAAACACCAGATCGGAAGGCCACTGGGCCGGCCACCCCGATTGAGTTTTCTGCGTTTTCTCAATCTTAGGGCAGATGCCGGGGTGGACACCAATAAAGACGTGCGCAGACGCCTTCCCACCCATCCCTGATTAGAGCCAAACAGACACAATAATACAAAGAACACTGACACCGCTGTCAGGGAACAAATAAAGGGGAAAATCCACGGCGAGCCAGTTCGCCGAGGTAAATAATAAAGAATAAAAAATTCGATCCCGCAACCTTGTACGCGATAAGCAAGGTCTCCCACATCGCAACTCTCACCTGATTCAACCTAACCTAACCTAACCTAACCTAACCTAACCTAACCTAACCTAACCTAACCTAACCTAACCTAACCTAACCTAACCTAACCTAACCTAACCTAACCTAACCTAACCTAACCTAACCTAACCTAACCTAACCTAACCTAACCTAACCTAACCTAACCTAACCTAACCTAACCTAACCTAACCTAACCTAACCTAACCTAACCTAACCTAACCTAACCTAACCTAACCTAACCTAACCTAACCTAACCTAACCTAACCTAACCTAACCTAACCTAACCTAACCTAACCTAACCTAACCTAACCTAACCTAACCTAACCTAACCTAACCTAACCTAACCTAACCTAACCTAACCTAACCTAACCTAACCTAACCTAACCTAACCTAACCTAACCTAACCTAACCTAACCTAACCTAACCTAACCTAACCTAACCTAACCTAACCTAACCTAACCTAACCTAACCTAACCTAACCTAACCTAACCTAACCTAACCTAACCTAACCTAACCTAACCTAACCTAACCTAACCTAACCTAACCTAACCTAACCTAACCTAACCTAACCTAACCTAACCTAACCTAACCTAACCTAACCTAACCTAACCTAACCTAACCTAACCTAACCTAACCTAACCTAACCTAACCTAACCTAACCTAACCTAACCTAACCTAACCGCACGCGACGGCAAGAGAGTGGCAATAGTTGTCTCACTCGACATCAAGGGGGCCTTTGACAATGCGTGGTGGCCCTTTCTGCTGGAACAACTGCGAGAAAAGAACTGTCCGAGAAACCTATTCCTACTGGTACAGTCCTACCTCCAAGATAGAAAGGTAAGGATCGGTGTTGGGGATGCGACCGAGGAAAGGTCCGCGACGCTGGGATGCGTGCAGGGATCGTCGTGTGGGCCCTTCTTCTGGAATCTCATCATGGACAGCCTTCTGCAGGAAGATTTCGGGGAAGGAGTCCACATCCAGGCCTTTGCGGATGACGTACTGGTGATCTCGGACTGTGGCACGCTGAGTGAGGCAGAAGAGAGGATGAACAACACCCTTCGTAGGATCGATCTGTGGAGTCACCGCGCAAAACTTATGTTTTCGCCCGAAAAGACATTTGCAATGTGCATCACAAGAAAGAAACTCCATAGACAAGCAAAGATTCACCTCGCACAGTCCGAGATAGCCATGGTGGACAGCATAAAAGTGCTGGGAGTCGTCATCGACAGATGTCTCAACTGGTCGAAGCACGTGGACATGGTGTGTCAGAGGATAACTGCTCTCTTTGGGATGATAGCCAGGGCTGCCAAGCCGACTTGGGGTTTGTCCTCGGAGGTTCTCCGTCAGCTTTACCGGGGAGCGCTGGAGCCGGTGGCACTCTATTGCGCCAGCATATGGGCGGAAGCGTGCGGGAGAAGGGCCATTCGAAGAAGACTAAACCAAGCCCAGAGGCCCATATGTATCAGAATCTGCCGGGGTTACAGGACCATGTCACTGAACTCAGCGATGGCGATCTCCGGTGTACCCCCGCTCGCTCTCGTGGTGCGGGAGAGGGCCGAGGTGTACGGGGTGAAACGGAGGAGGACACTTTATTCGCTGCCCGAGGACAGAAAATGCATGGTGCCGGTCGATTGGGTGACTCTCCCGCACCCGGCGTCCATGCGGCGTGAAAGCATCTGCGAGGAGGCGGGGCAGAACGCGCCGGACTTGAACGTCTACACAGACGGGAGCTTACTAAACGGCAAAGTCGGTGCCGCATTTGTGGTGTACAGGCGTGGGGCCGAGATCGCTAGAGGGAAGTTCAAGCTCGCGGACTACTGTTCCGTGTTCCAGGCGGAGCTGGTGGCTATGCGGGAGGCACTGAGGTGGGCGATTTCCAGTGGAACTACCGGGAAGGTGATCTGTCTTGAATCGGACTCGCTCTCGGGTCTGGCAGCAATGAGGGATCATGGAAGTCTAAACCCCATAGTTAGGGAGATTTTCCACATGGCTGACTGCATAAGAGAGCGACGGAACCGAATATCGTTCGCATGGGTTAAGGGACACTCCGGCAACGTTGGAAACGACAGAGCGGACGAGCTTGCGAGGGCGGCGGGAGCTTTGCGAGTGCAACCGGTCTATGACCTGTTTCCGCTGAGCTATGCCAAAATGCGCATCAGGCAGAAGACAGTGGAAGCATGGAACGCAGAATACAGTGGGGACTCAACCGGGAGCACTACCAAGAGGTTCCTCCCGACCATAACTCAGGCACTCCAATGCTCGAAAATTTGCTCTCCGACGTACGAAGTGTCACAGATTCTGTCAGGGCACGGAGCTATGAGAGCCTACTTGAAGCGGTTTAATCTGGTGACTGATGATTCCTGCCCCTGTGACGACACGACACCACAGACGGTGGACCACGTTCTATTCGAATGCCCCGCAGGAGAAAGGACGAGGCACAGGGCCGCGAAGACCTTGCGGACTAACATCCTGGACATAGAGACATTAAAGGCTGCATTGATTGACAAAGAGACAGTGGGAGTGGCGCAGGACTTCATGAGGAAGATCGTCAGACACATGATTGGGATAAACGAAAGACAGAACATGGGCACACAGGGAACACAATAGGTACACATAATCACTCTGGGGACAATGCCGAAGGAACAAACACCAGATCGGAAGGCCACTGGGCCGGCCACCCCGATTGAGTTTTCTGCGTTTTCTCAATCTTAGGGCAGATGCCGGGGTGGACACCAATAAAGACGTGCGCAGACGCCTTCCCACCCATCCCTGATTAGAGCCAAACAGACACAATAATACAAAGAACACTGACACCGCTGTCAGGGAACAAATAAAGGGGAAAATCCACGGCGAGCCAGTTCGCCGAGGTAAATAATAAAGAATAAAAAATTCGATCCCGCAACCTTGTACGCGATAAGCAAGGTCTCCCACATCGCAACTCTCACCTGATTCAACCTAACCTAACCTAACCTAACCTAACCTAACCTAACCTAACCTAACCTAACCTAACCTAACCTAACCTAACCTAACCTAACCTAACCTAACCTAACCTAACCTAACCTAACCTAACCTAACCTAACCTAACCTAACCTAACCTAACCTAATCTAACTTACCTAACCTAACCTAACCTAACCTAACCTAACCAAGTTGTGCTCATACCTTGGTCGAGGAAGCATCGTTGTTCTGTGCTCTTCGTCTTTCGGTTTGAAATCGGTGTTCTGTGTGTTTTTCGAAGTTTAAGTTATAAGTGATCTGTGCGAAATTTGACGATCTGTATTTTGGTGGTTTTTTTTTTCTCGTGGCTGCAAAATCAGCGGAGATATTTGGATTTAACTTTTCTGAAATAAATCGATGAATTTGACATTTTGTTAATTGACAGTTCAAATTGCATAGAAATATGTACCATAGAGGATGGAATGTCGTGTTCGAATAGCGTCTATTTATTTTTTTTTGAACATTGAAATATTTTGACTATTTTTTTTCCGTGGGAGCTTCTTTCTTCTTTTTTTTCTGGCTGGGCGACGGCCCCGGTGGGGTGGAGCGTCGAGATTGGAGTGAGAGGCCGGGAGTCGTGACTTGAGAGTGCGGCCGGGAGTCGTGACTCAAGAGAGTGGCCAGGGGCCAAAAGTTTTTCCGGGATTTTCCGGGATTTTCCGTCATTTTTCCGGGCTTTTCCGACATTTGGAGGTCTTGGGGATTTTCCGGGGTTTTCCCGGGATTTTCCGGAATTTTCCGTCGTTTTTCCGGGCTTTTCCGACATTTGGAGGTTCTTGGGGATTTTTCGGGGTTTTCCCGGGATTTTCCGGATTTTTCGCGGGAAGTTTCGGCGGGTGTTTCGGGAGGAGTGCCTCCTGAAGTTTTGTGAGTTGTGTAAGGAATTTTTTCTGTATGAAGGGACTTCGACGAGGGGTACTTTCTTTAATTCGCAACCCATATTCACTTTTATTTTGTTTGAGTTGGGTTTGTGACTGTAATTTTGACTTTGTGACTTTGTGAGCTGGAGTGGGATCTTCTTGGGGGTCGGGATCGTGAGGGCGTCCTTTCGTGTTTCCGTATCCTTTCCGGGTCCTCCGCCGGGTCGCAGTTTGGGAATAGGTGTAGTTAGGGTCGTAGCTGGGGGTGTAGGCTGGGTTGGCTCGCGGGTGCGACGCGGCGGATTCCTTCCCGAGCCGGCCGTCTGTCGTCCTCTGAGAGGAGGTCGATCAGTTCGTGCTCGGTGGTTGTTGGGCCTGGCCGGTCACTCCTTCCCCGCTCTGCGAGGAGGGTCGTTGACCGCCCGGTGACGGCGTTGGTGTCGGGTGCCGGAGGCTTGGCTTTGTTCCTTCCCTTCGGGCCTGAACGATCACGATATGCCTCGGGAGGTGAGGACTCCCGTATCCGGGGACCCCTTCGCGCGCTCGACTGCGACGCCTAGATCTCCGCAGAGACAGCGCATTATCAGGGTCAACAGCAGCCCCGAACTGGAGGTGAGGGCGGACAGCGGGGGGAGTAAAACCAGCGTCAAGGTTAGGGCTATGGAGCTGTGCGACAGCGTCCTTCGGAGGACTAAGTCCCAGGACATAATAAGCGCCATAAGGGAAATTAAAAACATTGTCGAGGGTCTGGTTGAGATTCAGAGTAAAGAGAGTGTGGACACTTGTAAGGCTCGTGGGGAGGAGGGTGTCGCGGGGGCCATAAGACTGCTGAGTGAAAAGGTGGACAGTATGAAGGGTGAGATCGCTCTTCTCAAGGATGAGACAAGAGCCCGTGGATCGCGGACGCAGCCGGAGCTTACCTACGCGAGTGCGGTTGGGGGCTCCAGGGCCACTGGGGGCATCCCGAGAACTGAGGCGACGAGACAGAGGCCACCCGAGCGCAGTTATGCGCTCGTTGTTTCCAGCGACAACAGGGAGGATACCTCGGCCAGTATCAAGAGGGCGATATTTGATGGGATAAAACCGCAACTGAAGGAGATGAGGATTGGCATAAATGGAATTACTCCGGTCTCGCAGAACCGGGTACTGATCACGTGCCCGGTTAAGGAGCATGCGGAAAAACTGAAGACCGCTGTGGACCGCGTGCAGGGCCTTAGATCTCAGGAGGGAAAAAGGAAAAGGCCGGTCATGATTTTTAAGGGCGTCGGTAAGGAAACCCCGGATGATGAGCTCGTCGAATGCATGATCATGCAGAATGATGGGATTCACCGAGTGCTTGAGGGTAAGCCTGAGGAGGCGATTAAAATATTGAGGGCCATGAAGGGAAAAAACGAGTTCCTTAGGAACGTTGTAGTTGCGGTGACCCCGGATATTAGGAATGCGCTCCTCGAGACTGGCCGAGTGAACATTGGCTTCATGCGGGTTCATGTTGAAGATGCGTCGCCGGTGGTCCAGTGCTACAGATGTCTCGGCTTTGGGCATACAACTGGACGATGTGCGGAGAAGAATCAGGTGTGCTCCCACTGTGCGGGGCCCCATCGTTTTGCGGAGTGCACTGATAAGGACAGTAACGAACGTAAGAAGTGCCACAACTGTATCAAGATCAACTTAAGGATGGGCCTGACAACAGACGTTAAGCACAGAGCCAGCAGCGACACGTGCCCGTACAGACAGTGCATGGAGCGAAGAGCCTTGGAAAGCACTAACTATGGCTACTAGTGGCGTGGGTGTTATAAGAGTGTTACAACAGAATGTACAAAGGGCGAGACTGGCGCTGGACATGGTCAGCATGAGTGACGCACAGATTTGTCTTCTGCAGGAGCCGTATACGGGTGCTGCGGGGCATGTGACTTCGGCCTGCAGGCGAGTGTACCAGCGGAACGGGGGGTGTAGAGATACACCCTGTAAAGCTGCTATACTAGTGGACCGGCAGTTTCCCGAGGGGGAGGTCCTGGACCAATTTACTGACCTGGGAGCGGTTTTCATTAAGATAAAGATGGTGGGTCGAGTTGTGGTTTTGGGTTCGGTCTACGTGGAGCCACTGGCTGATATGAACCCTGTATTGATTAGGCTCGGTAGGCTTCTTGAAGCCGTGAGTGATATGGGCGCATTGGTGTTGATCGGGGGAGACTTTAATGCCAAGAGCTCATGGTGGGGATCCAGCCGGACGGACGGAAGGGGCACTATGCTGGCGGAATTCCTGGCCGAAGTGGGGTGCTCAGTTCTGAACCGGGGGGATGATCCGACCTTTGAAGTTTATAGGCGGGGTAGGAGATCTGCGTCGCATATTGACGTTACGTTCTGTTGTGCGGCGACGGAGCGTCTGGTGTCAGATTGGCGTGTGGAGACGGATAACCCCGGCTACTCTGATCACAATCCCATATTTTTCTCGGTGGCTGGAGTGCCCCCACACGAGCGGCTTCATGATGATACGCGGAAGTTCCGGTCGGACCTAGCGGACTGGAGACGAT
Source organism: Odontocerum albicorne (assembly GCA_949825065.1). Taxonomy (NCBI): domain Eukaryota; kingdom Metazoa; phylum Arthropoda; class Insecta; order Trichoptera; family Odontoceridae; genus Odontocerum; species Odontocerum albicorne. The sequence continues at coordinate 63,489,808 of OX463838.1, read as the reverse complement.
TCTCTGCAGAGGTGGGGATTTTCGTTGGCGATCTCACTGCTGCCCTGAGAAGGACCGAAGGTGCTCGTGACCTGGACTTGGTGTGTGCGGAGATGAGTTCCATTGTGAGCAGGGCCTGTGGAAAGTCAATGCCGCCATATAAGATGGGTGGCAGGAAGGCATGCCCTTGGTGGAGCGATGAGCTCGCGAACCTTAAAAGGAGCGTGACCACAGCAAGACGCAGGGTTCGGAACTCCACCGAAGAAAGAAGAAGATCCGTTACGCTCCCAGTCTACCTGGAGCTCAAGGAGAAATTTAGAGCTGAGGTATCAAAGGCCAAGACCGAAAGCTGGAAGAGCGTGTGTAGACTGCAGGGCAGGGAAACGGTGTGGGGCTTGCTTAATCGAGTTCGAGGCGGTCGGCAGCCGTTGCCTGCCACCATCACTGTGGGTGGCAAACGGCTTAACACACCTGAGGAGAGAGTCCAGGCGATTCTCGGTCACTTCTATCCCGACGATGACCTCACTACTGAGACGGATGAGCATGTGGCCATTAGAGCGGAGGCTTCTCAATTTCCGGAGGCAGCGGATGAACCGGAGTTTGGATGCGTGGAGATTGGGCGTATTCTTTCGGAGATGGACCCCAGGAGGGCGCCTGGATCCGATGGATTCACGGCCGACATCCTGTCTAGGATAAACGAGGATTTCCCTAACCTGCTACACGAACTTATGAACGCCTGCTTCCGGATCGGCCACTTCCCAACTGCTTGGAAGGGAGCCTATGCTCTCTTGGTTCCGAAGGCTGGCAGGCGGGGGTCCGATGTGGCGGATTTTAGGCCGATCGGTCTCATCTCCGTATTTGGGAAGCTGCTCGAGAGGTTGATCGTTGGACGTGTCACTTGGCGGATGGACTGCGAGGGCAGATTAAGCAATCGCCAATATGGATTCACGTTTCAAAAGTCGACTGAGGATGTCCTCAACAACGCCGTGGGAATGTTAAGGCGGGCAAGAGAGGGGAAAAGCATTGCAATTGCGGTATCCCTTGATATCAGGGGCGCCTTTGACCACGCGTGGTGGCCGTTCCTCCGAGTCCAGCTCCTGAGGAGAGCTTGTCCGCGTAACGTCTTCATGCTAATACAAAGCTATCTGGAGGACAGGAAAGTATCCATGAACTTCCAGGGTGTCACTGCTAGCAAGCCCGCCACTAAAGGTTGCGTCCAGGGATCTGTATGTGGCCCCAAGTTCTGGAACTTGATCGTGGACGATCTTCTGCAGACTGAGTTCGGTAAAAGTGTACACGTCCAGGCCTTTGCGGATGATATCGTTGTTATAGTCGTGGGTGAGGACATCGACAGCGTTGAGCGCGACACGAATGAGGCGCTTGCTTTGGTGAGCAACTGGGGAAGACGGGCGAAGCTGAACTTCTCGGGACCGAAGTCGCTGGCTATGGTGGTTACCAAAAAGCTAATACGTCGGGACCCGTGCTTGTGGCTGGGCGGGGAGAGAGTTTCGCTCGTCAAGGAGATCAAGCTCCTGGGAGTCATAATAGACCGGAACCTGAGCTGGACCAAGCACGTCGCAAACATTTGCGAGAAGATGGCCGTGCAATTTAATATCCTCTCGCGTATCGCCAGATGTACGTGGGGCATAGCGCCGGACGTGGCCAAAACAGTTTACGTTGGTGCAGTGCAACCCCTTGCCCTGTACTGTGCAAGTGTGTGGGGCGAGGCGTGTCTAAAAAAGCACATTGCCAAACGACTGAACCAGGCGCAGCGACCGTTCTGTATCAGAATTATTAAAGGATACAGGACGATGTCAGCGGATTCAGCTATGGCGCTCGCGGGAATGATGCCCCTTAGCCTCAAAGTGCGAGAATGTGCCGACCTATACTGGGTCAAAAAGGGGTACCCTTTGCCTGGTGTCCCGGATGATGTGGTTTATCAGGGTGTGGCGCGGAGGGCTGAACCCGGCGAGGACAGACACGGTGGTTCGTTTGAGTTTTGGCGACCACAGCAACCCATGTGCGAGCATCTACACAGACGGGAGTCTGCTAGATGGCAAGGTGGGAGCGGCATTTGTGGTTTACAAGGACCGGGACGAGATACACAGGCGAAAAATTAAGCTGGCGGATTGCTGCTCGGTATTCCAGGCCGAACTGGTGGCGATGAGGGAGGCGCTGGCCTGGATCGGGGACACAAGCGTTCCCCTGCGGATAGTTGAGATCCATTCGGACTCACTGTCTGGCTTAAGGGGAATAGCGGATCCAGGCAGCACCAACCCCATTATTCGGACAATACTTGACACAGTGAGCCGTCTGCGGAGTAGGGATGTGGTGGTCCAGTTCCGCTGGGTTAAAGGTCACTCGGGAAATGTTGGTAACGACCGAGCGGATGAGCTTGCGAGGCAGGCGGGACAACTGAGAGTGGCTCCGATCTACAGCAGGTACCCGCATTGCTTCGCGGCAGGAATTCTTCGAGAGAGATATACGATGCTATGGAACGAGCAATATGTCTCGAACTCAGCGGGACGGACAACCAAGATGTTCTTCAGAACCATTTATGAGGCGCTGACGTTCGCGCGGAAGGCAGTCCCCACATTCGAAGTGACGCAGGCACTCACAGGACACGGATGCTTCATGAGGTACCTAAAAAGATTTCATCTTGCGGAGTCTGAGAGCTGCCCGTGTGACGAGAGTGTGGTGCAGGATGTGCTGCACGTGCTGCTGAGTTGTCCCGCACAAGCCGTCAGACGGGGGAAACTGGAGAACGAGCTGGGGGTATCCCAACTTCTGCTTGAGAATCTAAGGGAGGGACTCTTAATGAAAGAGAATGTTTCCGCCATATGTTTATATATCACCGAAGTAGTAAAATCCACAAAACACATGAACACTATAACAGGGGAAGAATACCAAGGAGCAGGTCTCTTTGAAGGGCCTTCAGCCGCGTCCCGACGGAGTTTACCGTGATTTCTCCTGTTGTAAGGCAAATGCCGGGGCGCTTCCAATAAAGTCGTGCGCGGACGCATTCCTTGTCCTATCCACACACTGCACATTCGAAACACATCAAACTTATTTAGAGCAATAAATAATAAACACTTTTGGGGTATGCACTGAGGGCACAGGCATAGAAGTGGGTCTCCAAAGAACCACTTCAGAGAGTCCAAACACAATCCCGGGGTTATAAACCTGGTGCGTTATAAGCCAGGTGCCCATTAGCACAACTCCTTCTATAAAAAAAAAACCTAACCTAACCTAACCTAACCTAACCTAACCTAACCTAACCTAACCTAACCTAACCTAACCTAACCTAACCTAACCTAACCTAACCTAACCTAACCTAACCTAACCTAACCTAACCTAACCTGAGGAGAGAGTCCAGGCGATTCTCGGTCACTTCTATCCCGACGATGACCTCACTACTGAGACGGATGAGCATGTGGCCATTAGAGCGGAGGCTTCTCAATTTCCGGAGGCAGCGGATGAACCGGAGTTTGGATGCGTGGAGATTGGGCGTATTCTTTCGGAGATGGACCCCAGGAGGGCGCCTGGATCCGATGGATTCACGGCCGACATCCTGTCTAGGATAAACGAGGATTTCCCTAACCTGCTACACGAACTTATGAACGCCTGCTTCCGGATCGACCACTTCCCAACTGCTTGGAAGGGAGCCTATGCTCTCTTGGTTCCGAAGGCTGGCAGGCGGGGGTCCGATGTGGCGGATTTTAGGCCGATCGGTCTCATCTCCGTATTTGGGAAGCTGCTCGAGAGGTTGATCGTTGGACGTGTCACTTGGCGGATGGACTGCGAGGGCAGATTAAGTAATCGCCAATATGGATTCACGTTTCAAAAGTCGACTGAGGATGCCCTCAACAACGCCGTGGGAATGTTAAGGCGGGCAAGGGAGGGGAAAACATTGCAATTGCGGTATCCCTTGATATCAGGGGCGCCTTTGACCACGCGTGGTGGCCGTTCCTCCGAGTCCAGCTCCTGAGGAGAGCTTGTCCGCGTAACGTCTTCATGCTAATACAAAGCTATCTGGAGGACAGGAAAGTATCCATGAACTTCCAGGGTGTCACTGCTAGCAAGCCCGCCACTAAAGGTTGCGTCCAGGGATCTGTATGTGGTCCCAAGTTCTGGAACTTGATCGTGGACGATCTTCTGCAGACTGAGTTCGGTAAAAGTGTACACGTCCAGGCCTTTGCGGATGATATCGTTGTTATAGTCGTGGGTGAGGACATCGACAGCGTTGAGCGCGACACGAATGAGGCGCTTGCTTTGGTGAGCAACTGGGGAAGACGGGCGAAGCTGAACTTCTCGGGACCGAAGTCGCTGGCTATGGTGGTTACCAAAAAGCTAATACGTCGGGACCCGTGCTTGTGGCTGGGCGGGGAGAGAGTTTCGCTCGTCAAGGAGATCAAGCTCCTGGGAGTCATAATAGACCGGAACCTGAGCTGGACCAAGCACGTCGCAAACATTTGCGAGAAGATGGCCGTGCAATTTAATATCCTCTCGCGTATCGCCAGATGTACGTGGGGCATAGCGCCGGACGTGGCCAAAACAGTTTACGTTGGTGCAGTGCAACCCCTTGCCCTGTACTGTGCAAGTGTGTGGGGCGAGGCGTGTCTAAAAAAGCACATTGCCAAACGACTGAACCAGGCGCAGCGACCGTTCTGTATCAGAATTATTAAAGGATACAGGACGATGTCAGCGGATTCAGCTATGGCGCTCGCGGGAATGATGCCCCTTAGCCTCAAAGTGCGAGAATGTGCCGACCTATACTGGGTCAAAAAGGGGTACCCTTTGCCTGGTGTCCCGGATGATGTGGTTTATCAGGGTGTGGCGCGGAGGGCTGAGTTTCCTCACCCGGCGAGGACAGACACGGTGGTTCGTTTGAGTTTTGGCGACCACAGCAACCCATGTGCGAGCATCTACACAGACGGGAGTCTGCTGGATGGCAAGGTGGGAGCGGCATTTGTGGTTTACAAGGACCGGGACGAGATACACAGGCGAAAAATTAAGCTGGCAGATTGCTGCTCGGTATTCCAGGCCGAACTGGTGGCGATGAGGGAGGCGCTGGCCTGGATCGGGGACACAAGCGTTCCCCTGCGGATAGTTGAGATCCATTCGGACTCACTGTCTGGCTTAAGGGGAATAGCGGATCCAGGCAGCACCAACCCCATTATTCGGACAATACTCAGCACAGTGAGCCGTCTGCGGAGTAGGGATGTGGTGGTCCAGTTCCGCTGGGTTAAAGGTCACTCGGGAAATGTTGGTAACGACCGAGCGGATGAGCTTGCGAGGCAGGCGGGACAACTGAGAGTGGCTCCGATCTACAGCAGGTACCCGCTTTGCTTCGCGGCAAGAATTCTTCGAGAGAGATATACGATGCTATGGAACGAGCAATATGTCTCGAACTCAGCGGGACGGACAACCAAGATGTTCTTCAGAACCATTTATGAGGCGCTGACGTTCGCGCGGAAGGCAGTCCCCACATTCGAAGTGACGCAGGCACTCACAGGACACGGATGCTTCATGAGGTACCTAAAAAGATTTCATCTTGCGGAGTCTGAGAGCTGCCCGTGTGACGAGAGTGTGGTGCAGGATGTGCTGCACGTGCTGCTGAGTTGTCCCGCACAAGCCGTCAGACGGGGGAAACTGGAGAACGAGCTGGGGGTATCCCAACTTCTGCTTGAGAATCTAAGGGAGGGACTCTTAATGAAGGAGAATGTTTCCGCCATATGTTTATATATCACCGAAGTAGTAAAATCCACAAAACACATGAACACTATAACAAGGGAAGAATACCAAGGAGCAGGTCTCTTTGAAGGGCCTTCAGCCGCGTCCCGACGGAGTTTACCGTGATTTCTCCTGTTGTAAGGCAAATGCCGGGGCGCTTCCAATAAAGTCGTGCGCGGACGCATTCCTTGTCCTATCCACACACTGCACATTCGAAACACATCAAACTTATTTAGAGCAATAAATAATAAACACTTTTGGGGTATGCACTGAGGGCACAGGCATAGAAGTGGGTCTCCAAAGAACCACTTCAGAGAGTCCAAACACAATCCCGGGGTTATAAACCTGGTGCGTTATAAGCCAGGTGCCCATTAGCACAACTCCTTCTATAAAAAAAACCTAACCTAACCTAACCTAACCTAACCTAACCTAACCTAACCTAACCTAACCTAACCTAACCTAACCTAACCTAACCTAACCTAACCTAACCTAACCTAACTTAACTTAACCTAACCTAACCCAACCTAACCTAACCTAACCTAACCTAACCTAACCTAACCTAACCTAACCTAGCCTTACCTAACTTATAGAACAAACAATAATTCTGTCTTTATTTTGTACATATATTTGTACAGAAAACTCTTAGTACAAATAATAATTCTGTTGTTATTTTGTACATCTATTTGTACAACTAGGTCGTCAATGGCAGTTTTTTGGGGGAAAAGTAAGAAATTTCAGTGTATTACTAAAAAATGTTCATACACATTTAGCGGGTTTTAACGTTTTATATCACACAATTAACGTTTTTGCATTTCTTGTACAGTTTTGTCTTGATTTAGAACTATTCTAGCATTTTTGGAAGATAAATTCGTTTTTTGTTAGTCGGAAGTAAAAAAATTCATTCCAAATGGAATATATTGGCGCAATATATTGAAATTTCGCCAAATTAGAGGTTTGAGACGAAAAACAAGAAAACTTATAGAACAAATAATAATTCTGTCTTTATTTTGTACATATATTTCTGTACCTGAGAGCCAGAAGCTCTTAAGTGCAAAAACTCCATTTTACAGGAGAAGCAAATTAGTGTTTTATAAACACTTATTCTCTCAGATTGTTTAAAGTTTTAATATTACAATTGTGAAATTCGTACACTTTGATCACGGAGTAAGTGTTCATATATTGAATAAGTTGATTTTAAAAAATGTTCATTATTTTGGATTTTAGCGCACTAAAGACATTCTGGCTCTCATAATATTACTATCATACTGCAAATAAGTTGTTTTGTTCTAAAGGGAATTGGAGTGAGTTCTATACTACAGATGTTTTTAATGAATAAAAATACAAAAACATCTCCATTATGTGATAAATAAAACCATTATTTATAATTGAAAAATATTTATTTGATAAATAAAACCATTATTTATAATTGATATATCTCCATTATGTGATAAATAAAACCATTATTTATAATTGAAAAATATTTATTGGAAACGGAAAGACAAAGAGAATCGAAAATTAGAAATAAAAAATAGAAGAAAATCAATCTCCTAGATCCTCAGTGTGAGGTATGTTTTTAAAATACTCTTTGTATTCTTCAGGAACCCATTGCAACATTTTTAATAAATAGGGTTCCTGGAGAGTCTTAATTGTGGCAATGTATCAGGCACAGCTGCTGCTGCTGCTGCTGCTGCTGCTGACCTTCGGACATTCCTTTTGAGGTCCAATTCTAAAAAATCCCCTCCTCACCTGCATCCATACCATCGTGGATAAAGATACAGGGCTTCCTTGCGATGACTTTTTTCTTTATGTAAAAGGTGCTCCTGCACCCTGTAAGGATGAAAAAGACCAAAACATATCTAATTTCATAGGTATTACATGGAAAGATTTGCTGCATGATCTTATGAAATTACACCAATCATTACATGTAAAGATAGTCATGGATTCTAAGGACTTCCTTTTTCTTTCCATCACACTGTGGCTTACATCCACCTCCGTGTGAGTGTGCCCGCGTAATAAAAATTTATGATTGATCACCTTCACATTTTTATATTTGTTTAAAGCGTAAAAATATGACATGACCATCATTATGTTACGATTCTGTCCAGGGCAATTATCTGTATAAACGATTACTTCTTCAATTTCATCTGTAACGGTTTTAGATAGGTATTGGGCGAAACAGGATGCCATCTCATTGCCACCTCTGCCTCTGCCTCCTTGTGTCTCATCCCACAACATACAGTATGATTGTCGCGTGGCACTATCATAAACCGTATAATTAAACGTCCAAAGTTTTCTTAAATAAAAACTTTGACTATTTGTCAAATAAGGTGTTGGTAGACACTTCTGAAGATCTGCCATCGCTACTCTTATTTTACAATTTTCTTCTGCTATTTTTTATCTTCAGCTTTAAGCCTGTATCTACTTGTTGCCTCTTCTATGTGCAATTTCTTTTCGTTTTCCACATTGCCTCTTTCATTTTGTGGACAATTTCTATACTTCGCCTCTAAACTATCGCACATGTCACAAGTATCATTATCAGGATAATGAAAAGAAAAATTAAAATTGTCATTAAATATATTCCTGTAAAGCCATTCTTTACACGGAGTTATGTTCTCTACATTACATTGTTCGACGAACACGTTGTACATTATTTTTATGTTTAAGTCACTTCCCAAATATTTCTTTTCTGTTCGTTCCCTACTGTAGTGACTATTATGTGAAGGAAATTTCAGTATGTGCTCTTTGATTTTATTAATAATCTCTGGACAACTTTTATTTACTGGTTTGTGCTTGCCTCGTTTATCTGAATCTACTAAACCAGATGGATTTAATCTCTTAATGATCGATTTGATGTAAGATTCTTTTATAGATAATGTGTTCATTAAAAATAATTTGCATACTTGTATGCCTACTCCCTCATTATTTTGAAATTTGTACACAATACTCTTATTTCTATTTTTTCTCCTGTCGTCATTTTGATTTCGCCTTTTGATCTCACCAATTGACATACAAGATGCAACAAACTGAGCCTTTTTATCCCACGAACTATTTTGTTCCCAAAAATTTTCAAAGATTGCTTCCCTGGTATCTTCTTTGAAGTTAAAATTACACTTAAAACGGCACCTATTGCTGCAAGGTGGTTTTAACTTCCTGGACTCAACTATTTTTTCATCAGTTGACATATACGATTTCCCATTGAGCCTTCTGGTTTTTCTCACATTTTTCTTCCATTTGCTGGGATTTATTTTTCTTTTCTTACTCTTAATGACTTCTTCTTCAGAATCTGAATCAGAATACGGTACCAGAGAACGAGTAGATGCAGTGCTTGTCTGAGGTAAAACGTTTGATATGTCCTGTATATTTAAAGCATTATTAACCATCTTCTTGGTTCTACTTGAAACACTGCTATAAAACATTTTATGAAGAAAAATACAACAATCGTAACTTTAAAACTGTTACAATATTATTATGTTTGTTTAAATATAACTATCACCACTAGAAATTTGCAAATAAAACTCCGAAAACTAAAAACAGACAGCACTTCAACACCAGTTTGACAGACGCCGACATGACATAATGTCATAGACAAAAGAACTTCTAAGCCAGAAACAAAAAATCGTGCGAGCCATAAAGTCTTAAGTGCGTTTAAGATATTCTGGCCCTAAAGCAACTTGCACTTAAGATGTTATGGTTTTCGTGTATTCCATTTTCCGTTCAGAATATACGTTTAAGGCTTTGTGGCTGCAAAGATACTGCGTCGATGATAACATAAATGTGCATAACTCATTTCGGCCAAAAAGTCACTTAAGACTTTATGGCTCTCAGGTACAGATTTGTACAGAAAACTCTTAGTACAAATAATAATTCTGTTGTTGTTTTGTACATCTATTTGTACAACTAGGTCGTCAATGGCAGTTTTTTGGGGGAAAAGTAAGAAATTTCAGTGTATTACATACTAAGAAATGTTCATACACATTTAGCAGGTTTTATATCACACAATTAACGTTTTTGCATTTCTTTTACAGTTTTGTCTAGATTTGTAACTATGCTAGCATTTTTGGAAGAAAAGTTGGTTTTTTGTTAGTCGGAAGTAAAAAAATTCATTCCAAATGGAATATATTGGCGCAAAATATTGAATTTCGCAAAATTAGAGGTTCGAGACGAAAAACAAGAAAACTTATAGAACAAACAATAATTCTGTCTTTATTTTGTACATATATTTGTACAGAAAACTCTTAGTACAAATAATAATTCTGTTATTATTTTGTACATCTATTTGTACAACTAGGTCGTCAATGACAGTTTTTTGGGTGAAAAGTAAGAAATTTCAGTGTATAACTAAGAAATGGTTATACACATTTTTCAGGTTTTAACGTTTTTTCGTTTTTACTATTTTTTTGTCTTGGTTCATAACTATTCTAGCATTTTTGGACGAAAAATTGTTTTTTTTGTTAGTCAGAAGTAAAAAAATTCATTCCAAATGGAATATATTGACGCAAAATAACATATTGTTTGGGACAAAAAACGAGAAAACTCTTAGGACAAATAATAATTCTGTTGTTGTTTTGTACATCTATTTGTACAACTAGGTCGTCAATGGCAGTTTTTTGGGGGAAAAGTAAGAAATTTCAGTGTATTACTAAGAAATGTTCATACACATTTAGCAGGTTTTATATCACACAATTAACGTTTTTGCATTTCTTTTACAGTTTTGTCTTGATTTGTAACTATGCTAGCATTTTTGGAAGAAAAGTTGGTTTTTTGTTAGTCGGAAGTAAAAAAATTCATTCCAAATGGAATATATTGACGCAAAATATTGAAATTTGTCCGTTATATTCCAGTGCACAATAATTTTCTAAAATAATTCGTGATCAATTTGTTGGTAAAAATGTACCTACTTTATTTGTTATAGCAACAAAAAACTTTCTCTATCCGATCATCACTCAAAAATACACTTTCTTGATCGTATATTTTGCTTAATTTAAAATATCGAATGGGCGGAATTCAATGATTAAAAAACAGTAAAATATATGTTTGAATTTCTAGTTTAGATTCCTATTTAAAACACATTCCATACAATGCCACATAGCGTCAAGTCGTGCCTTCGTAAATATCTACAAACTTGGAGAATACGCATTCAATATCATAATCATAAGAATGTGTCATTCTTATGATTATGATATTGAAATCTACGGCTGTTAACTCCTGTTCATTTATTATTGTACCTTCCTTTGAGATGTGAAATAATTGAATGTAACATATATGTAATTTTTTACACATTGTCCTCGCTTTGTCAGAGTCGTGCCTCAGGAGTAAACATACTCGTACTTACTAAGCACTCGAGCGTCTCCGGACAGATTTCATTTGAAGAATTTTTTTCGGTTGAATATATTATTGTCGCCTTTCTTTCCGAGATGTTACCTATACTACAGAATTATCCTTGATAATGGTTGCAGCTCTAATATCCGAGCAAACTTCGGTATTCAGCTCAACATTTGACTGTTTTCGCAATCCAACTACATCATACTTACTGATACACTTTTTTCTAGTACCTAGACATACACAAGAACCTTTGGAGAGGGCCATTAGGATTAGTTTACAATACACATCAAAGTGAAAATGGTATCCATCGCGAACATAACGGTCTAGAACGGTTCAGCGGTCGCGCCACCATAGCCACTAGCTCTAGCTGGTTCGTATCGATCAAACTTACGGACTCGGTTACCGCTCATTTATCGACAAACTGTCACGGGAGTGAACACGATATCTCTTCCGCTCGGTTCGCGCCGCCCGCGCCGCGCCGGTAGCTTAGTCCTATACAACTGTTTGATCTGTGATTTACCCGGAGTGACGCTAAACTTGGTACACGGTAGCTGGTACTTTAAAACTAGACTCTGCTAATGTGTTCGTTCGGTAAATGTGGGAGACGGGGTATCAATAATTGTTGATTTATTTAAAACGTTCATGCAAATACACCGAGCGGGTGCATTGCTTTAAAGTAATTTCATCCAATCAAACAGTTTTTGTTTCAAATTATGATTTCTATCTACGGCTGTGCCTTAAACGTTATGAATGAAAACGATTAAAACCAAAATAAAATATAAATCTCAAGGAAATTAGTAATATTTTGCAGTTGTTCCATGTTCCCTCAATCCACGATACATTTATTTATTATCCACGATTAACATTAAATACATACATACTACATGTATTCTTAATTTAAAACATATTTACTAAATTGTGTCGTACCCAAGTTCGAAGAGATGAGGCTGCCCGAGACAGTGGACCCCGACATCCTGGAGGTGTACCGGGAGCGGGTACATGGCGGTGCGGTGGCGAAGCTGCAGGGGCAGGGAATCGTGGGGGCCGTGCGCAGCGAGGACCTCTCGTGGGACAGCGCGCACCTGCCCACCCTGGCCGAACTCTGCGTGCGGGTGTTGGCTTCCAGCTGGGAAGGTAAGTGTCGAATTTAGTATCTTTCTCGATACTGGCAAGTCGTCCATGCCCGTGGCTTACCGAGATGTGGAGAACTTCAGAATGCGGGCCTCTGAATTCGCTTAAGGTGATAGCCGTTTTTCCTATTAGACGGTCGGGTTCTCGAGACCATTATATAGTACAGTGTTGCCAGATAAGAGATAGCTACATTTACTCGTAGAACAGATCTCAAAGGCTTTACTCTCGATGTTGGAGAATAATGGGATATCTACATTTTTATGTTTTTAGCTTCTCTTTTACTCAACTTTATAGACAAGAGTTTTGTGTCAAAGTTTTGCTTTCCTTTCTTTTTTCATTACGTATTAGAAGAATTAACTTTGTTGGAAATGGTTACAGTCGGTGGTTAACATTCCCGCTTCCAGGTTCGATCCCGGTGGATTCACTTCCAGACTGGTTTTACATCTCAACTTGTGTTTTTTTATGTGGCTCATACAAATGTGTTTGCTATCATAAATGATTATAACGTGACAATTATAGCGTGACACAAAATATAACGGAAGGCTGCAGCAGATTACACTTATCATAAAGCTGCCGGTAGTCTTGGAATTTTTACCTCCTTGCTATCGAAAGTTTGGATTTGATTTGTTAAGACTACGTGCCTGTTTAAACCGATACACGCACAGACGTCTTCTTTCTATCCACAAGATGGCATGACAAACCATACTCCATCACGAGCTTATTATTTCACGCCAATGAACTGCCGAAGTGTCAAATATATTGTAATATGATATGTCTGTATGTATGTTGCAGTTCACCCCGTTAGCGAGCTCCCGCTGGAACGCGACACGCGCACTCTGCTGGGCGCGCTGCCTTGTCCCGTTCCGCCGCTCCCGCTGCCCCTGGCCCTGCTCGTGGAGCACGTGCACCACGACTCCTTTTGGTCGAGAGCATACAGGTACTGGACTGCACTAACTGATGACCCCCGTGGCCTAATTGGTAAGACTCTTGACTTACACGCGGGACCTTTGAGTTTGATCCGCGCGATGGTTTGTTTATTCATTTTAAAAAATGAAAATAATGCCCGAGTGTTCGCTGATCGTCAAATTCGCTCACTGTGAGGATTTTTCGGTCCCCATTGATCACGATAATCGAACACCCACATTCTCATAATATTGTTTCGTTTTATTCATTTTACATTTTTATAAACGCGCTTAAGCGTCAGTTACGCATAAGCGTAACTGACGCTTTAACAAGAATCGATATGCAAACAGACAGAAATGCATGTACAAGCATGTCTCAGATAGTCTCCTGAAACTTGATCCTCGCGCACCTCCACATACCAGGAAACGCGCAGCCCGAATTGGGAGCCCATAGCTTTATTACCTGCAAACCCGTGACAAAACACATCGGTAGACAGGGGGAGGTGTGCATTAATTATGAATATAAATATATGTTACTCTAATTGTACCTGCGAACGGCACTTCAATGATTAATTAACATGAGATGGGCTTTGCGAGAACGCAGGTCTCGCTGGGGCCCCGTGTCGCCCTCAGGCACGCAGCGCTCGCCCCTTCAGCTGTACCTGGAGAGGCACTGTTCCGAGCTGCTCTCCACGCTGCGCCCCGCGGACTATGAACCTGAGCAGGTACATTCTATTCTAATCACCTAAGCGATTCCTGTTTTGGCGGCCAGTATGGCCTAATTGGAAAACACGTTTTATCCAAGGGTTTTGGATCGATTCTCGATGGTGCGCAGAAAATAAAATAAAAATCCGTCAAATGTTTGGGTCTGGCCAAACAGTACGTTTGGTAACAATACCAGATGGGCTAAAGATAAAAGAGTGTACTCGTATAGTCTGAAGTATTACCAATATGTATGATATGATACTCGTATATAATAAGGAACAGAAAGTTTCGCGCATACTCGAGTGGTTTAAATAACTGAAGGCTCACTTAATGGGTTAATGTAATGGGGCCGAACACGATGTTCTCTCTAGGCCCCGTTTTTCAAATATGTACACATCAGGAATATGTTGAGTAGTACGAATGTCAAATCAACTTGTGAACAAATCTTCGCTTTAGTTCACAACGAAAGCGAAAAAAATGACCTTCGGAAGCCGCAGCCTTTTTCCAGTACTCGGCTTTTAAAATAGCGCGTGGCTGGTCTGTTCTGCTACTATAGATCTGCTTCTCATTCTCATTCTCAAACTTGTTTCCCTGTTAAAGTTATTTCAGTTTGGGAACAATCAGAAATCGCAGAAAGCTCTAACAAGACTGTACTGAAACTAACAAATTAATGTAATGTATGATAATATGGTGTATGTCCAAATATCCTGGTTGGCTTAGTAGGTGAGCATGTTACGCTGGCCAACATGTAGAAATGTAAAGTTTGTGTAATGTTGTGTATGGCCAAATATTCCGGATGACTTAGTGGGTGGACATTTTACGCTGCCAACATGTAGAAATGTAGAAATTTGTGTAATGTGGTGTAATATCCTGGATGGCTTAGTGGGTGGACATGTTACGCTGGCCAACATGTAGAAATGTAATGTGATGTATGACCAAATATCCTGAATGGCTTAGTGCGTGGACATCTTACGCTGGCCAACACGTAGAAATGTAATGTGATGTATGGCCAAATATCCTGAATGGCTGGCTTAGTGGGTGAACATCTTACGCTGGCCAACATGTAGAAATGAAAAATATGTCGGATACAGGTTTTGTATCTTACGCCACTGCACATCACAGTGACTGACCTTGCATAACGAGAACAACTCAGCATCAGCATGATCTGATGCAGCCGTAGAGTGTCGCATAGCTCCAATAACATTTTTTCAGAAATACTCCAAAGTTGTGGGTTATTTTATCTTTAAGGAAGTCCATAATGTAGTTTCTTATTGTGTTAAACCATTTCATATGTGTGATAGTGTCACCAAGTGACATTATTTGTGAAAGAACAGCAAAACTGATAAAATATAATTGAATGTGAGGTAAACTGAGTAGTCCCGGTGCGTCAGTAGGACTGACCGAGTGAGAGACGCAACAAGGATGCCCTCAACAAATGCTCCTCCAGCCGCAGAGGAGTCGTCAAGAACGATCATGAGAGTCGCGATGTTCAGTGATGATGAATAGGACAGGATGGATTCGTCAAGAACGATCATGAGAGTCGCGATGTTCAGTGATGATGAAATAGGACAGGATGGATTCGTCAAGAACGATCATGAGAGTCGCGATGTTCAGTGATGATGAATAGGACAGGATGGATTCGAGTATTATCTAGAAAGTGTTTTGTCGAATTTAAGTTACCTTATTTCAAGGGACTGCAAGTCTGATTCTACGTCTTTCTTAACTAACATATGAATTGTATTAAATGGTACTCGGTATTATGTACAGATTTCCGAGCTGGTAGAGATGTGCCGGGACTGGGTGAAGAAGCTGGAAGTGCGTGGGTTGGTGGCCGGGGAGGTCATGCCCGCGGGGAGGACGGGTGCGGGAGAGGGCGGGCCCTCCTACAGAGGTAATTTTTGTAAAGAATTAAAAAAATCAAGGTTCAGGGTTTTAATGAACAAGGGGATGGGACCGGTCAGGCCGTGATCAGATCAAATAACAATTTGATAATTATCTAATACTCGTAGAGCGTATCATATTTACCCGGATGATCGGAAACAACGGAGCCTTTACAAACTGTGTCAGGTCGTCGTATGTCGTATGATCACTGAACAAATCTTCGTGGATATATATTTTATGACAGATAATCTTCCATTCTCCAATTAATAATCCAAAGCGTAATAATCGATTTCATTTTATTTCCCGACATGTAGAAGTAGAACTTCGTATGCCAAGAACCTTGTAATACAATACGAGTATATGGGTAATATTATGAGTCTGCTCGTGAAATTAGGTCGGCCAAATCGGTGTTACATCACACAAATTTATTAATATTCCGGAAATATGACATATTTTGAATGAATAATTAAACCAAATTTAGTTTGTCACGACAGACAAAGCCTGTGCTGATAAATAGTCTGCTGTACTGCAATAGTGTAGAGAACACTTTCTGTCTGTCACGGCAGACAAAGCCTGTGCTTATGAAATAGTCTGCTGTACTACAATAGTGTAGAGAACACTTTCTATCTGTCACGACATACAAAGCCTGTGCTGATGAAATAGTCTGCTGTACTACAATAGTGTAGAGAACACTTTCAAATCAAAAGTTTTAATATTGGAATTATGTAATATATTCTCTGGCGCGTACAATTTCCTATTTATTCATTTTTAATTCGTTTATTTACTTGTATTTACCATACATTGTCTCTCAGTCCTCAGCTCTGATACAAAAATTTTAGAAATGAAGGTAAAAAATCCATTTATGTATTAAATCATATCATACTTATGCTAGAATACTCGTAGCTGTGAATACTTATGCTAGAATACTCGTAGATGTGAATAGTTATGCTAGAATACTCGTAGCTGTGAAATACTTATGCTAGAATACTCGTAGATGTGAATACTTATGCTAGAATACTCGTAGCTGTGAATACTTATGCTAGAATACTCGTAGCTGTGAATACTTATACTAGAATACTCGTAGCTGCGAATACTTATGCTAGAATACTCGTAGAATAGCTGTGAATAGATTTATTTAAATTTTGAACAGTTTGAGGAATTCAACAATGAATTACACATTTTGGATTGATATTTTGCACCGAGCTGCACCGAGTCAATGTAACATATATAATACTCGTATTATGCTCTTTCCGTCAAACTGGATAAAATCGGTTGTGCTAAAAATTGATGTTGCTACGGATACGGTTTTGTTTTGTTATCATCAAATGAGCAAAATATTGATATACAGTTACGGTTCAATTAAGTAAATAGGAATAAATCCGAGCGAAGTTAGTGCTTCGACGTTGTCAAATGAAACGCATTCGATGCTTCTTCAGCACGACTGCTGAAGAGGCACAGCTAATGCGTTTCATTCGTCAACATTCAAAGAGAAGACTCGAAGTTTACCATCATTATATTATAACTTTGACGAGAAAACGACGAGTTGAAATTTATAACTGTGGCTCAATGAATACTGAAAGCTAATTCTGGCATTCTCTCAATTTTGCAGCTGAGAGATTTCCTGAAATATTGTACATTAAAATATCGCTCTACAGTAAAGGAACTGACCCGTTTGAAGACGAAAATGAACCACAACTTCTGTTTATCAACTTTTGATAGAGTTACGTATTAAGTAATTCAGGTGTTTCGAAATGTTATCAAAGTATTGTAACTAACTCAAATATATCATGTTTTCCGTAATGCGAATACTTATAGGTTTAATTAAATGTAATAATTGATAAAAATCCTAAATTAATTAGCCTAGGTTTAATGAAGGTGGAGTTCGGAGTTCGGAGTACGGGGAGAGTAACACAAGTAACGGCCTTCCGGTTCCTCACCGCGCGGTCAAGCTTCTCTTCTCTTCGTTATGTGAGACTCTGGTGCTGACTTAATAAGCTGCGACTTGTCCATCGATGGGGATTACCTGACTTCCCTCTACTTGTGGAGAGAACCAGTCCACGAGTTATGAGGGTAACAGGTGTTTCGAGAAAATTTGTTCGCTTAATTATGCTTTGGCGTGGTTGAAGAACACAAAAATGAGACTCTGAAGCACCAAAGGGATAATAATAAAGATGTGTATAAACCTCGATAAAAAACAGGAGCCGAAAGGAGAAAATTCAATATATTTGTATACTGGACGGCCACATGAGAAATTAACAACATTTAAGTATTATGAAATCGTGCAGTGCAAACCCCTCAACCATTGTTATTTAGTTCTGCCGATTCAACACACGCTCCTTCATTCCTAATCAATTACTGTGCGCGCTTGTGCAGCCAGAACATGAGCGGTGCAGCGGTGAGAACACGCAAACTTCCTTATCAATTTCTGTACGCGCTTGTGCAGCCAGAACATGAGCGGTGCAGCGGTGAGAACACGCAAACTTCCTTATCAATTTCTGTACGCGCTTGTGCAGCCAGAACATGAGCGGTGCAGCGGTGAGAACACGCAAACTTCCTTATCAATTTCTGTACGCGCTTGTGCAGCCAGAACATGAGCGGTGCAGCGGTGAGAACACGCAAACTTCCTTATCAATTTCTGTACGCGCTTGTGCAGCCAGAACATGAGCGGTGCAGCGGTGAGAACACGCAAACTTCCTTATCAATTTCTGTACGCGCTTGTGCAGCCAGAACATGAGCGGTGCAGCGGTGAGAACACGCAAACTTCCTTATCAATTTCTGTACGCGCTTGTGCAGCCAGAACATGAGCGGTGCTGCGGTGAGAACACGCAAACTTCCTTATCAATTTCTGTACGCGCTTGTGCAGCCAGAACATGAGCGGTGCAGCGGTGAGAACACGCAAACTTCCTTATCAATTTCTGTACGCGCTTGTGCAGCCAGAACATGAGCGGTGCTGCGGTGAGAACACGCAAACTTCCTTATCAATTTCTGTACGCGCTTGTGCAGCCAGAACATGAGCGGTGCTGCGGTGAGAACACGCAAACTTCCTTATCAATTTCTGTACGCGCTGGTGCAGCCAGAACATGAGCGGTGCAGTTAAAAGTTCTGGGTATACGACGTTTTACATGTCGAGAAATAAAATACAGCCAATTGTCGCGTTTCTCTTTTTTACAATATGAAAGATTATTTGTTTATAAAATTTGGACTATCAATAATTTTAAAAACGAAAATAAATTCAGAGATAATAAGACGATCTGAGAAAATGAGGACTGTGAGTGCGTGTACTACTATATACTCGTATAATATATCGTATCATGATATACATCTTAAAACCATGATCATACTTCCGTCGGCAGATATGATACCGCTGGGCGGCGTGCTGAGCGGGCTGAGCGATCTGACCGAGGTGCACCTGTCCCTGGGGCTGCGCGCAGACACTTACTCGCGGGACCTGCACCGCCTGGCGCCGGTGCACCTGCGCCGTCTGTCCGCCGGGCTGTCGCGCTGCCCGCACCTCACCGTGCTCAGGTGCGTCCATCCTCTCTCGCATGATATACTATCCCTGCAGCGAATACTTACTCGCGGGACCTGCACCGTCTGGCACCGGTGCACCTGCGATGTCTGGCCGCCGGAGTGGCACGGTGTCCGCACTTCACCATGCTCGGGTACACTCATCCACCCTCGTACACTCTAATTTCCCTAGGGCTGCGCATGGACACCTGGTCGCTGGGCTGGCGCGCTGCTCAGGCGCTCAGGCGTGCTCAGACGTGCTCAGGCGCACCCTTCTCCTTTGTACACTGCGGTGTCCCTAAGCTGCGCACATAATCCGATAACTCGACGGTTAGTATTGTCAGATATTTATGTGTATTAAGTCTAGATATTATTGTAATACGAACAAATACTCGTATACCATATATTATAATAGTTGCGTGTGTTGACGTGCAGGATAACGTGCAGTGATATTGACTGCGACAAACTGAAGACGGTGCTGGAAGGTCTGAGCGAGGCGCGCGCGCTGCGCGTGCTGGACCTGAGCCACTGCAACGTGGCGGAGCGGGGCGCGCTGCAGCTGGCCGCGTTCCTGCTGCGGCAGCCCTCGTGTCGCGAACTGCTGCTCACCAACAATCACATCGGTGGGTCCTCGCCGTGTGGGGCGATATCTACTCGTATTTATTTTTCGCCGCTCATTGTAGTTTATTAAAGCAATAACAATATAAATACCATATACACACACGGTGTATCATCACCAAATACGAGTACTTCGCACACATTCACAGAAATAATGTTAAAATAATAGTTAAACGAAATGACAATCCAAGTAGGTATACTACAATATATTAATGGTATCTAATGCATGGTGACTTTTTCTCCAAGATCACTTGAAATTTATATTGTATGATAGAATTCCAATTTTTTGCAGAATGGTTTGAAGAAAAGGAAATTCATCTGAATATTATATAATATAATGTAATGTAATGTAATGTAATGTAATGTAATGTAATGTAATGTAATGTAATGTAATGTAATGTAATGTAATGTAATGTAATGTAATGTAATGTAATGTAATGTAATGTAATGTAATGTAATGTAATGTAATGTAATATAATATAATATAATATAATATAATCAGTCGTGTTATGTTGGACATGTTACCGACAGTGCTCCAGGGCTCTTTGAAAAAGTTAGTGCCAAATGTATTCGCTGAGTATTTTGTGATTTATGGACGTTTAATTGAAAATACGTTAATGATCACCTGCATCGCATCGCATCGCTAGCAGTTGACAAAATCAGGAATATGTTAATGCGCACAATGCTAGATGGTTTGGATAGCTTTACTTTGAAAACGACGAAGACTTCAATCCAATATAATCGATTGTATAATATGTTTGACCCGGATAGGTAGAGAGTTTTTCCGAAGAGGGTGCTGAAAATTATCTCGGAAAAGAAGGCGGTGAGTCAAAAAAGGTTGGGAAACTTTACCGCAGACCATCTGTAGACCAGGCTGTACACATCTGTAGACCAGGCTGTACACATCTGTAGACCAGGCTGTACAAATGTTTAATAAATGAACATTTACAATAAGTTGCTGACAATCCTCGCATATTTATTTATACAGAATTTATTACACTCTTTTTCATACAATACAACTTGTCGGGTTTATTGTCATATCATAATCGCTTCCAAATAACCAAAAATATGTTCAAGAGGCCTTGAAAACCTGACTGTAACTCTTAAATTAAATACTAACGGTAATCGAACCCATAGTTTCAGAGTTACAAGACAGGTACCATTCCAACTAGACCACGGAGCGGAGGTTGTCAGAGATCCCGATATTGCCGCGAATATTATGACCACTTTCAATTCACTTATTCCAGTGCGAGGGTCTTTGTGACTGCCGATATCCACACCGAAGTATCGAAATGGTATCTGCACTCTGTATATTCTTAATATTATACGTTTGTTGTTAATTATAATAACCAGCGAGGGTGTGATGACCTCCTTATATCTATAGATAGTGTTCTATTATATTGTAATGCCGATACTGCGCCGTGTGACGCAGGTCCCCAGGGGGCCGAGGGGCTGGCCTACGCGCTGTGCCAGCCCGTCACGCGGCTGCTCGCACTGGACCTGCGCTGCAACTCCCGTCTCGGTGACACGGGCGTCACGCACATCCTCATGGCGCTGCTCAGAGGGACCCTGCTGCAAAAGTTAGTTCACTTACGCTAAAATGAAAAATATTTGACAGTATTACCGGCTACATTATATTATACCGATAGTTCGCAGGCTTCATCTCGTGTTGTGTGTTACATGCGCGCAGACTGAACATCTCCGCGTGCGGGGTGGGGATGGGAACCGGCGGGGGCGGCGCAGAGGTGGGGCGGCTGGTGGCGGCGGCGCTGGCCGCGGGCCGGACCCCGCTGCGAGAGCTGGACATCAGCGTCAATAATCTTGGCCCGGTGAGAACCCCTTTCCATTTGTGACCTCTTCATCGGAACAAATTCGGTATATGTGATATGATAAGTATGCTCCTATAGTATGTTAAGACTAATTGTGTGCAAATTCACTTTTTACTTCATTCCAACGGCCGAATGTTCTCTTTACACAACGGCCGAATGTCCTCTTTACACAACGGCCGAATGTCCTCTTTACACAACGGCCGAATGTCCTCTTTACACAACGGCCGAATGCCCTCTTTACACAACGGCCGAATGTCCCCTTTACACAACGGCCGAATGTCCTCTTTACACAACGGCCGAATGTCCCCTTTACACAACGGCCGAATGTCCCCTTTACACAACGGCCGAATGTCCCCTTTACTCGTACACATGGGAAAAGTGACTAAGAACGACAAATATCATAAAAGTGAACATTCACATTAAAGCAGTTCCAGTACCAGTACTACTCGTAGTACTAGGCGAATCCAAGGCAATAACAAAGCAAAGCAATGCGTCATTTTTTGACAATTTGTCCACTTTATTTCAGTTGCTCAGTTGCTCAGTTGCTCAGTTGCTCAGTTGCTCAGTTGCTCAGTTGCTCAGTTGCTAGTCCATAGTCCATACTCGTACTGATTGTATCATAACATATACTCGTGCATACGAGTACCTGTATCATACAATATACTCGTACGGGTATAATCATTCTTGGAATACGGGAGTTGCGCTAATCATTTGCTCAAACTACGTTATTGTGAAATCAAATATTTTAGAGGGTGGGCATAAAAAGAACGTGTAACACGTAACACGATAAACTGAGCTATCTCCGGACTGCTGAAATATGAACTGATAATTATAAATAACGATGTAATGTCAAACATTTTTTCTTCTATCTGACTAGCTCGTAACATTTCAATAATACCAAATATTTACTTAATTAATAAAAACAAAAACAAGATTGCTATAATTGAAAGCCCTGTGGTTTGATCCTGACACAAATACGAGTATATGTTAATTATCAAACCGATGGAACAAACCTCCTCAAAAATTGTAATCCCGCATGTTGAGTGAAACCACGCCGAATGCCTTGCTGAAACCACGCCGCATGCCTCGGGCTGGAGTCTAACATAAATAGAAAATAATAGACTGTACGAGTACGAGTATATACGAGTATGTTATGTTATGTTATGTTAGATAAGTCTGGAATTCTCCACTCTTGAATTGTTTTCATTTGATTTCCAGTAATCAGGAAAAGTTCCTAATTTAAGGGAATGGTTGCATTGGGTGAGTGCATTGGGCAGTGCTTAAAGAAAATTAATGGAATACCATCAGGCCCGGGAGATTTCCTTATCATATATCTAAGGAGCTGAGTTTAAATTCTACACTACTACCATGAACACACGAGTTAGGTTCAATTGATCGGCATATAGTATATAAAATTCGAGTCGAGAAATACAAAAAATGATATCTGCAAGAAGAGTGTAATTTTAAAGGAAATTGACGTACTGTAACATAACATACGGTGATCGCTTCATCGTTCTGGTTCCAGGAGAGCGGGGCCGCGTTGCTGGCAGCGCTGGAGGCGCGAGGCTCCGGGGGCCCGGCCGTGCTCTGCGCGCGCGCCGCTCGCCTCGGCCGCTGGGAGGGCGCCTTGGCGCGCGCCACGCTGCGGACGGCGGCGCGTCGGCGTGCGGCTCGCGCCCGTTTCCATACCGGTGCCAGTCGCCTCCTGCAAGCTAACAGGGTGGCTAGAGCCATCGGTATCGGTCAGTAATTTTCATTTGTACGCTTGTATGTTAATCTGATAGTCGGTCATTTAAGTTATCAAGTTTTCTATAAACAAGAATTTCTCACTCACAAAGTTGTTTATTAATGACATGATGCAATACGTATTCTACAGATATAGTACTGTTTTATAACCTAAATCACTCCAAAAGGCTTTCGTTACGTTGTATAGCGCATATCAAAAAGTTTTAATTTAAGAAAGTTTCGATTTTTTCTGCCTACTTGATTAACCTTGAGAAGGTAATTACTATAATACTTGAATATAACAACCCTCACATGCTCGTACTCCGCCTCTCACAGATAACGTCATTCAATAAAAAAAAGCAAACTTGAAATTATCTTTATCGAGGTTGGCGCTATTTAGATAAACTTATGAACATCTATCGAGGTTGGCGCTATTTAGATAAACCTATGAACATCTATCGAGGTTGGCGCTATTTAGATAAACCTATGAACATCTATCGAGGTTGGCCCTATTTAGATAAACCTATGAACATCTATCGAGGCTGGCGCTATTTAGATAAACCTATGAACATCTATCGAGGTTGGCGCTATTTAGATAAACCTATGAACATCTATCGAGGCTGGCGCTATTTAGATAAACCTATGAACATCTATCGACGTTGGCGCTATTTAGATAAACCTATGAACATCTATCGAGGTTGGCCCTATTTAGATAAACCTATGAACATCTATCGAGGCTGGCGCTATTTAGATAAACCTATGAACATCTATCGAGGTTGGCGCTATTTAGATAAACCTATGAACATCTATCGAGGTTGGCGCTATTTAGATAAACCTATGAACATCTATCGAGGTTGGCGCTATTTAGATAAACTTATGAACATCTATCGAGGTTGGCGCTGTTTAGACAAACCTATGAACATCTATCGAGGCTGGCGCTATTTAGATAAACCTATGAACATCTATCGACGTTGACGCTATTTAGATAAACCTATGAACATCTATCGAGGTTGGCGCTGTTTAGACAAACCTATGAACATCTATCGAGGTTGGCGCTATTCAGATAAACCTATGAACATCTATCGACGTTGGCGCTATTTAGATAAACCTATGAACATCTATCGAGGTTGGCGCTATTTAGATAAACTTATGAACATCTATCGAGGTTGGCGCTATTTAGATAAACCTATGAACATCTATCGAGGCTGGCGCTATTTAGATAAACCTATGAACATCTATCGACGTTGACGCTATTTAGATAAACCTATGAACATCTATCGAGGTTGGCGCTGTTTAGACAAACCTATGAACATCTATCGAGGTTGGCGCTATTCAGATAAACCTATGAACATCTATCGACGTTGGCGCTATTTAGATAAACCTATGAACATCTATCGAGGTTGGCGCTATTTAGATAAACTTATGAACATCTATCGAGGTTGGCGCTATTTAGATAAACCTATGAACATCTATCGAGGCTGGCGCTATTTAGATAAACCTATGAACATCTATCGACGTTGACGCTATTTAGATAAACCTATGAACATCTATCGAGGTTGGCGCTGTTTAGACAAACCTATGAACATCTATCGAGGTTGGCGCTATTCAGATAAACCTATGAACATCTATCGACGTTGGCGCTATTTAGATAAACCTATGAACATCTATCGAGGTTGGCGCTATTCAGATAAACCTATGAACATCTATCGACGTTGGCGCTATTTAGATAAACCTATGAACATCTATCGACGTTGGCGCTATTTAAACCATTCTAAGATTGAAATTATTGTATAAACATTTGGAAAAAAGGAAAACCTATTTTAAGAAAATTGTGAATATTATATGTTAGGAGCCAAGGGACAAGATTTGTTCTTATTATTTGATGGATAAAGCCGCACGATACTTCATATTCTTTTATACCTTATATACGAGTACAAAACAAAGTGGGGAAATAAGGTATTTTCCACTTTGTATCGAGGCCTAGTTTTACAAATGACCCACCACTGAGTGCCGAGACGTTTTCGGAAACTGAATCGCGAAGACCCGTCCTCACTGGTCGTATTTATCTCGCGGTGCTTGCTTACAGGCGAGGTGGACCCGCTGCAGCTGGCGCGGCAGCTGACGGCGCGCCCTTCGGCCGCCTCGCTGCCACTGTCCCTCACGCTGTCCCTGTCCCTCTCGCAAGACCTGCTGGACGAGATGCCACACCCTGTAGAGCCGGAAACATTGCATTTCGAAATACCTCCGTTGAAGGTAACACTGTCGTTTGTTTATACCATATATCCCTTTATTTTGTAACTTAAGTCTTCTAAATCATTTTATCTACTTATCTTTTGGTTATTTTTATGCCATCTGTTGTTCTCGGTTCATAAGCTCTCGCCATACGAGTATTAATGGACGGTGACTTTCATAAATCTGGATAGTACTATATGGTACATTTTAACGTTCCTCAATGCTCAACGAGTATCAGTTCCTTCTTATAAAATGTTACAGAATCCTTTGCCGACTTCTGGCACGTCCCCGGATGTGACTTCGCGCCGTTCCAGCTATCACGGAGAGATAAAGGTAAATAGATATAAATTCATTTTATAATTTGACAGACAGCCTTTCTCGCTCTCTAACCAAATGCGACATATAACAATTTGAATAATTTTCAAATTATTTATTAGATTGTATTTTTGTTTCAAATGTGTGACAGATCGCGCTAAACTTTTGAACTCTTGAGATCGAGAACATATTTTGTATGAGAAAAATAATCACTAATTTTATCAATCACCTTCTTCATATTAAAATACAATTTCAAAGTTATGACAAATTCACCGCAAACGATATGTCATTTGTTGATTCCATGTTCGTTATTTTTGCAGGAGTGCAAGCGCACTGGTGCGGGGCGCAGGGGTAGCGTAGACAGTGCATTGGGTGGTGCAGCAGCGGCGGTGGAGGCGGGGGGGCGCCCCCTCGAGAGAGCTCCCACCAACGTGTCCATCCATCTCAGCACCTCGGCGCACTCGCGGGACGGCCGCAGCCGGGGTCCGGTGTAGCCTTCCAAATCGCAGAAATTTCCGTCATCGGTGGTTAATTTAGAACCTTTGGATATAAAAAATATAATGGAATTCTACAAATTGAATATGAAAAAACTATTAAATATTTAACAATATAGTATAATACATATTTTTATAACGTAAAAGTTTTGTTAATCTGATCAGCCAACTTTACAAAAGAAGTACTCGAAATACGGTACATACTATACGAGTATTATAGTTTAATCCAATTTGAAAATATCTTACATATAGTAAGTGGAAGATATTTGTCATAAACTAGTGGAAAAGGCAAAAAAACATTTTAATTATCAAGTTAAGAAATTTTGCTATATAAGTAGTATTTTCTCAGATAGAAAAGTAACGAGAGATATTGAACGGTATGTAGCGATAGGTAACAAGACAACAGGGCACTAAAACATATATACTCGAACCGGAAAGTATAATAATTAATAAGATGACTTGTCTATAATTGCAGTTTGTAAGCGATTTCCCTACATCAGTGTGTAGGGCTCGACCCACCGGTAATACGAGTAGATGATAATAAGATGAACACAAAACTCACGCAAACAGCGAGAGTTTTGTGTTCAAGCCCTCGTGGCGACTAAATTACCAGAATCAATCGAGTGAATGGTATATTCCGCGTCCTTCCCCTTCCACGCGTTCTCGATTTTATTTTGGGCCACCCTACACTATACAAATATGTATATTCAGTCCTTAGATACGGTGCCCGTACCTGGTATAACATATTGCCATCGACACAGGGCTGCGGTTATTGTCCCGGTATATTACCATCAACACAGGACTGCGGTTATTGTCCCGGTATATTACCATCAACACAGGACTGCGGTTAACCGCCAACAATATTTGCTTCAGAAATGTATCAAAATATTTTTTCATTATAACCATTTCTTTAAATTAGTGTGGTTTTCTTACATTTGTGTCGTTTAAAATTACACTTTAACTGTATACATTACAACCAACGAGCAACAAGCAACAATCAACATCATTTTATTTTCCAGCATGTAGAACCGCGTATGTTTTATATGATACTCTCTAATAATATACATACCACATTGAGATAAGAAAATCTGGCGCTCTGTTTTTTTGCCTACCCCGAAATGGGCATGGCGTGATGTATGTATATATGATTTTCGAGTTGTCTTTATTATTAATTTTTTTTCACATTGTCTCTTAACCATTAACTCCTAGGGTCGATTTGAAACAAGTCAATAAAATTGTACATCTTCCTTTTCCCTCTCCTTTTCCCTCTCCTTCTTCCTCCCCCCCCCCCCCCCCAACCAATAATCGGACGCTGTGTATTATGCCTCGAGTTAATTTGTACTGTTTGTGTCTTCTTTCTGTTTTATCGATTGTTTTAATTTCTACTTATCTCCCGATAAAGCGTGTTTTCCGAAAGGAAAATAAAAAATACATGACAACCTACAAGATAACACATCTTTTTTTTTTTTTATTGAAAAAAAACAAAGAAATCGGATATTCCTAAAGAAACACGAGCAGGTGTATTCACATGGTAGATCTGTGTACGAACACATAAAACTCTAGCACTATGCGGTGTACAAAAAATATGGTAAATAAACCTGTTCTATTAAGACCCATTGTCAGCGCTTGACTTACTCGTACCATAAAAACAATTCGTATAACGAGCACTACGGGAAAGATTTGGTCAACTTTGCTACTCAACGAGTATCCTTATGTTAATTACTCCAATCCAGTGACCAAATGTCCTGTGCGCACCGCATCGCATCGCATCGCATCGCATATGATCTTTACACAAGTATAACCGCTTAACCGCTTAACATGTCCCACCTAAGCGCACTTCATTCTCCACTATATGTTACATAGGTAGTTCTACTCATTCTTACAGTCACACATCTGTCCGTAGTATCCGATGTCGGGGCCGCCGCTATGCTTTTTATACGAAAAGGCAACGAGAACGTCCTTCAATAAGTCGGATGGATGCCATCAAACGACTGGGCTCGCGTATAGGGACGAACGAGAGGAACGGAGATGAAAAGCAAACAAACCCATCGGTGCAGGTGGTCCACGAAGAGGACCGTTATACGAGTAAATAACTTGAGATTATGATGAAAAGCAAACAAACCCATCGGTGCAGGTGGTCCTCGAAGAAGACCGTTATACGAGAAAATAACTTGAGATTATGATGAAAAGCAAACAAACCCATCGGTGCAGGTGGTCCTCGAAGAAGACCGTTATACGAGAAAATAACTTAAGATTATGATGAAAAGCAAACAAACCCATCGGTGCAGGTGGTCCTCGAAGAGGACCGTTATACGAGAAAATAACTTGAGATTATGATGAAAAGCAAACAAACCCATCGGTGCAGGTGGTCCTCGAAGAAGACCGTTATACGAGAAAATAACTTGAGATTATCATTATAAAATTTCAAACATTAATTTATTATTTTTATTTATATATTGACGTCATACTTTGTGACGTCCGTTTCTTTCAAAACTAATTAGGCAGAGAGAATAGATCTTCAAAATGTTCTAACCGAGTACACAACTTTTGCCTCATCCCCATTCAAACATCTCGTCGTGCACAATCTTCTTTTATTCACACTTCTCGCCGTACAATCTTTCAAAATCTGACTCACTCGGTCCAGTTACATTTCTTTTCATTTACCTCTTTCACGCACACATTGCACTACTATCTTACACGTCTATACTCGCTTAGTCATTCTTTTGCCATTAATTTTCTCCACATGTTCAAATTATCTAATTGCTCATTTGTAACCGTACTTAAAACATCCATACAATATCCATACAATATGCCTTTATTTCATCGTCTCTCATACGAGTACGTGGACAGTCGACTAATTATCCTTAACTAAGTGCACGCACGTATCTCCATCTCCAAAGCATTCATCTCACTTATTTGACCTTCTTCGACCGGCTACAAGTATCACTTCACATCCATATGTAAATGTGGATGTGGGCCCCGATGCTTTATTGTGTACATCTGTTAGTGAAACAAATGTCATTATTTAAGTTAAATGTCATTATTTACTTCGTAACAATTTTTTTGAGTCATTTGGACTTATACAAATGTCATTCAAGCCGAGATTGAATGCTGTATCCCAAATGGCCTAACAACTGAGGCGTTCATTCAGAAACAAACTATGTTATATCCCAGAAGAGGTAAGTACTCGTATCACTAACGAATTGCGAAATGCTCGGAATGCAGAGAGCTCTCCCTGAGAGCGGCGCGGCGTCTCGCCCAGGGAGGGCTCTCGCGAGAAAAAGAAAGACATGACGACGAGCAGTTGTGAGCGAGGAGACTTGAAAAATATCAATGAGCTTTGTAACATAAATTGTCTGTTATTGCTCTCCGTTATGAAAACAATAAGAGTTTATTCAAATAACACAAAATAAACATCGTGAGATAACAAAAGTGAAAACACTTTTTGCGGTGCAAGAAACAAAACACGTTGTAGGTTGGACGAAAACCGCACGCGCATTATTTTATCTAGCATACCTCCCTTTCCAGCAGTAAACAAGAACGACTGTTTTCCATTTATTGTATATAAGCTGAGCGATTCTCGATTTTGAATTATTCCCAGAATAACGGCCGGTATTCCACATATCTGAACAAGCACAAAACATTTTGTCACATAAATTCGAGTTTCAGATTTTTCTTTAAAATGAGTCTGAAAACCAAGGCAGAGCAGGAAGCTCATGTAGTGGCAACTCTGAGGAGTATGCAAGAGCTAGTATATGCAAAGGGTGGAGGTCAAGTAGCCGAGAGTGTGAAGGACAAGGACGTGGTCATCTTTTTGGGAAATACGCGCTGCGGGAAGAGTACTTTGGTCAACTATGCCATAGGTAACAAGCTCAAGGCATCGTGGGTCAAAAAAAATATCTACAACATCGTTAAAGAAAACCCCTCGGGTCCTGGACCGACAATCGGGCGACATTCAACTTCCGAGACCAGCATACCCACTGTTTGGCAGAGTTCCAAGCTCAGTGGATATGTGGTAGATGCGCCAGGATTCCAGGATAACAGGGGTGAAGCGCAAGATGTAGCCAACGCCTTCTATATCAAAGAGATGATCAACAATGCTCGATCTATCAAGTTTGTACTTATCTCTGACATCAACGACATCCTCACAAACAATATCGCTCAATTCATCAGTTTCGTGGAGACGATCCATACCATGCTACCTCAGAATAGTAACCTCTTGCGGGGAATGACGTTTGTATTCAACAAAATTCGTGACGAAACAACCAGAGAAGAAATCTGCGAAATATTTAAGGAACAAATCTTACAAAATTTGGGCATTCAGATTAAAAACAGAGACATTATAAGATATTTCCACGATAACAGGAATCAAATCGCTCTGGTCAACATGCCGAGCGGTAGCGATCTGGACGAATCCCAAGTCTTCGGAGATATGATCAGCATCATCGAGAACCAAACGGCGAAAGTTCAACGCAGCACCCTCTCTCAAATAGTGCCGGGGATCTCGGACAAGTCGCGCGTATTCCTTCTCGTGGCTCACAACATTCTCTCGGAGTGGCGAGACTTGGATGAAGTATTGAGGTCGACGAATAAAATTTTTTCGACAAATCTCAGAGAATGCAACAATGTCGACAAGTTGGGTTCGCAGGAAATTCAGAATCTTAAAAGTAATCTCACCAAGATGGAAGAACAGATCGAAGCCTTGAGGAGTCCCACTCTCTCCGTGCAGGGCGCTCTCCGCGGACTGAGCGCGCTCTTCCCCGGGGTCGCGGCCTTAAGGGAAGGCAGCGATGTGTACACAAAGCTCAGGTTTGGAGCTTTTGTTGACCAGATATTGCAGCTAGATGAAAGTAACATCTTCAGTGTGAAACTAAAAGCTATTTTGGCGAATATGAACAAAAAGACTAGCGAGTGTCGTATTGATATTCAAGAAAAGTTGAAGGAGATTACCGAAGATGAAGCGGACAGACAATACCAGGAGATGAAGAAGGCTCACGAAAAGAATATGGCAGACATGGAACGGCGGGTCCAAGAGCTGAACAATGCTAACGCCGCACTTCTGCAGCGGCAGTACGATGACAGTCCATCCGGCTGGGAGATCGCGGCACAAGTGGTCGGCACAGTCGCTAAAGTCGTCAGCATCTTTGCTCTCTTCTAGTTCACAATACGATACGAACCTGATGTTGTTTCTAGTTCATAATAGAAGCTCTTAAAATAAAATAGATTTTTTTTTTCTTTCACATTTTTTGACCGGTCGGTTATTATTCTATAATGAATCAATGACTCGTACCAGCTACTCGTACGCTAAGCCCGGCCTAAATACTCGTATGTTAAGCCCGTTATGTTATACTCGTACCGTACCGTACCGTACCGTACCGTACCGTACCGTACCGTAATCAGCGGCTAGTCGTAGTCTCGGTCCGCGTACAGAGTTTTATACGAGTACATATGTTGCCTTCACGCCGACTCTCTGTCAGGGTAGGTAAAGAAGACAGAGCGCAAACTTTCCTATTTCGACATGGATCTTTCGCCTCTTCTACATCTCTATACACCTTCTCATACAACTTCTGGGATTTCGCTGACTTTTTACATTTCCTTATTTCAAAATATCATACATTTAATACAACCATACCTTCCTTGGTCTTCTTCTATCACGGCTTCTTATCACATTTGCGCTGTATATTTGTTTTGTCAGTCTTTCTTCATTCATTCGTTCTACGTAGCCAACCATCTCAGAATACACTTGTTCATATTCTTCAACACATCAGCCACAGCTACAGGCACAGTTCACATTCATCGCTTATCACATAATTACGTATCCTGTCATAACATACGAGTACATTATGTTGTGTATTCTTCTTAGCGCACGCATTTCTAAAGTTCGGTTCGGTACCTCTCAGTATGTTATGTTATGTTATGTTTCCCTCCCGTATAGCATATCAAACTTGTACAAGTTATAAAATATTGTTGTGAACTAAAGACATATGTACTCGGACCGAATAGAGTCAAAATCTGTATAAATAAAAATCTAGATTAAAAAATAAATCGCTGTTTAACTGAATATATATTATGTAAAATTAGCTATGGGGTTACCTTATTTGTAATAACTCCCAAATCATCCGTTTATATGTATTGCTCACGCTTGAGCACTGTGGTTTCCTGGTGCTGGTGAATCTGAAACCGAATGCAGCACTCAATCAGGATAAGTTGACGACCTCCGTCGTGACCTACGAGTATGTTAGTAGGTGGGTGTGGGTTATATGATATGATATACTCGGGGGTTTAGGAGTCGATTCCCGAAAACAAGGATCTTCGTTTGATAAACGAGTTCTTTTGGTAACGATATCCACGCGATAGACTTAACATATCTGTTCTATTTGACAATTGTTCAGATAGTTCGTCAGATATTTCAAAGGTAACCGCTAATTTAGTTAGATATTTCATTTTCACATATTATACGCATTATGTTCCACTGTGGCCAACTTGTTCTTTTCATTTATCTTGCTATCGTTTAGATAACAAATCTCTTTTACGATTTTCAAAATTATTCTAAGGCTGTTTGTATTTTGAATAATATAATATACTTATTTTACCAGATTCAATATATTACGTATATTTCTTCTATGGTAAAATCGACTCGCACTTTGTGTTAAACACAAGTCATACCGCCGAAAAGCCCTCGCCCTGAGAAAACATTACAATTGTATCCACAAAATGTATGGTCAACTCCAAATGAATACTCAGTACGTGACATCAGCTAAAAGCGCAAACTTGACAGAACGAGCATTGCTGGTCATCTCCGTGATGTACGAGTAGAAGGTATCGACTATGTTACATCTGGCGCCTCCCCGTGTTGTTCTGGAAGCCGGAGCTCGGAGCTCTGCCACACGGTAGGAACATCGGTCTCTAAAGCGAAATTACTCCCGATACTTGGTCCAGCACTGCTCGGATCAGCTTTAACCAGGTGGTAAAGTCTCCACTTGACTTTGTCAGCTTGAAGTTGATTCCCGGCGGCGTAGTTAATGAGAATACTCTTGCCGCAACTTGTTTAGCCCTCAACACTAGCAGCTACTTCAAAACCGTTGCTGTCATATATTATTTATTACATATTTTTCCCAGTATCAATTATGTGCGATCATTCTTCTGCTCTGTAGAATTGTTTTCGTTCGAAGTATCAATTTTGTCTTAAACTTGTAATATATTTTTGCAGAACAGACATCTTCTATAAAATAGTATTATTAATAAATCTAACCACAGAAGCGCGGTTGGGAAGCCGTCGGTTGATATCATCACTGACAGCTCCGTGCGGTTAAGCTATCTCAGCGGCGCCGTCTTAATCTGTGTAATTGAAAGAAAAAAATTGGCGAGTTTATTGCCATATGACAATTTCTTCCAACAAACCAGAAAGTTGTTTTTAATGGATCCTAAGTGAAAACCATATTTTAAAACTGTGTTCCAGCGAGGATCGAGCCCGCAACCTCCGGATCGGCAGACAAGCGTCTTACCACCAGGCCACGAAGGTCGTACTTTCAATCAATAACATTTAAGTGTTAAAACATTCTTTCCTACTCCTATGTTAATGTTCAAATCAATCAAGAAATAAGTTGTTTCAGTGTGATGATACTGATAATACACACATATGTACATACCATACATAACATCATTTCCCTATCGGGATAGGCAGAGAAAACCGAGGATATCACATCGTGCCCTTTGTGGATAGAATGAAAGAGCAGATCTGTCTTAGCCGTCAGCCGGTCCGCAAAATATATCTCCTATTATCCTAGTCCGCGGGTCTAAAAAGGTTGAAGAACACTGTCCTAACACACACACATTTATTTATATTGACAGGGAATTATTTCGTTCTGAAGTAAATTAATCTTTTTGAAAATTTTCAAGTCGTCAGCAAATAATACCTACTAGTATTCCTGTTACTTGTTACTTTTGATATTTCATGCTGAGTTTTTTTTTTCTTCATTCAACAAAAGTTGGTGTGCCACTTGATCAGATATGAGGTTTGTATAGCCTTGTAGTTGAGATATTTGATTATTGATTTTTCTTCTTAAGTTCCGAGCGTTTTGCTGTTATGAGTAATATTTGTGTTTTCAATTAGGCCATTTTTTCCCTTTTACTCTCTATCAACCTATTGATTAGTGTTTGCCCAACATAATTCTTATCCCAGGACAAAGGATTTGCTCGATAGAGTTTTTAATATTGTTTTAACCCGTCGGATGTTTATACGGTGATTCTGGGTATGTAAGCTGCTCTGAACCCTCTTGAAATGCATCAGCGTAATATCATGTTGACATTCTCAACTAAAGTCTCACAGTTGTTCAACAGGAGCTGCACCTCTGTCACAGTTTCGTTCAGTATAATCGAAAATTACCTCCAATCATTTTTTTAAGCTTCAACATCGATTGAGTGATAGATACTGAGACTGATGGTGGTATTTACCTAATACATTATTGGCCGGTGTTGCGTGTGGAGAACAGGTAACAAAATCTGTTTTTTTTTTTGCGTAGGTGGCTGATTTTGGTGATTACAAAGATAATATTGAGTTTTGTAATCCTTCTTCGAGCATCCACTTTTGAAGATGGTGGTAGCTTGTAGCCATGAATGAAGGTCCTGACACTCAGCCCAGTTCTCCACCAATGTCCCATTGGTGTAAATCTCTCTATATCCCCTTTTTAATGATGTGGCTGTTAAATCCCTCAGCGAGAGTAAAAATCGGTGTTATACGTATATGTTATTTAGAACTATATAGTAAAGGGGTTAGAATGCAAGCGCCAAATCTATATACAGTAAAGTAGCTAGAATGCAAGCGCCAAATCGCTAACACTTCATTTTCTGAATAAACACAGAGGAATCTAATGTAGCTTTCATATTTTTAAAGGTACCACTAGTAAAATCTATTTTAATGAACATACCATTAGTCAGTTCTAAATATTCAGTAACCATGACACCCAAATACTTAAATTTATCAACTCTGTTAACAGGGGTAGGCATTTATTCCACAAGGGGTTTCTTTATCAGTGCATGAGTTACTAACATAGATAAAACTCTATCTTACTCGTGTTTATACGCAGGCCAATACGAAAATACTTTTTCGATGCACTGTGAAATCATATTCACAAACGCTTTTAACAGTTAATTATTTACGAATACCCTCGTTAGTGGATAACTATAGTACCAGTTGATTAATTTAAAAAATAGTAACGTAATGAGAGTAATTATATTTTGTTTAGTTATCTACCTGCAATTTTTTTAATCCTTAGTTGATGTTTTCAAGTTCATTTAAGAATGCTTATGAAAAATTGATAGAGTGGGAATCCAGCTTTTTGTGGCCGCCCAGTACGCGCAGAAGTGACTGTTGAATTGTCTCTGTTCTCAGCATTCTCATTTGTCAATGTCTGTGGTAACTGACTATTCGGCTATCTGTGATTTAACTTGACAACACGATGCAAGTAACATCTCACGTGTTTTGTGTTGTGACTTTTAAGGTTATATAGATTTAATGAATATATCAGATTACAAAATTGAACGTATTTAAAGCTGTGATAAATTCTTTGTGACTTGAAATTGAATTCTTAGCTTTTGTTCTATTATTCACGCGATGGGTAAACTTAAAACGAAGACAAAAAAGAGTCGGCAGCCAGAGGAAGATGTCGGGCCGGTGCTGCCCGCACCCGCACGTCTCTCTGACGAAGCGAGCCCCAGGATGGAGAAGTGGGTGAACCGGCAGCGCGTGCTAGTGTTCGCCTCGCGGGGTATCAACCACCGGCATCGCCACCTCATGGAGGACCTCAAGAAGCTCATGCCGCACCACAAGACCGAGTCCAAGATGGAGAGGAACAAGAATCTTTATGTTGTCAATGAGATGTGCGAAATGAAGAATTGCAACAAAGCGATGATGTTTGAGGGAAGAAAGAAAAAGGATTTATACGTGTGGTTCGCCAATGTCCCCAATGGGCCCTCGGCCAAGTTTCTCGTGGAAAATTGTAAGCGGACTATCTTTTTTACTTTTCTGCCATATTCCATATAATTCAATTATAATCTACAATACTTTAGTATCATCATATAACCTAACGTCTCATAGGTGGCGGACTACGTTCCAGTTTGATAGGAATTTTACTGGTTTAATGGTGTGCCCAAAAGTCTAGGCTGGATTATTGTTTTGTCCATTTTATTATTCTACAAATAGACAGATATTACCTAAAACATATTAATAAACCAAATATCTTAGCCCAGTTGATGAAGTTTATTTCCAGGCGAGCGGTTCCACATTTCCTCTGCTGTCTAAAGGTTACTTCCTCGATGTTGTATTCATCATCATGTGAGATCTGAAGAATGGTGATGATTTACTGACCCTACAGTTCAAGTTCATGTGTTCTTTTTATTTTTCCACAGAAGCGTCAATGGCAATCTGTTAAGCTACAATTTTGTCCCTTTACCTTTTAGGTTTCACGGTTTTCCCTAGCATTCCGCTGACCATGTTTTCTAGTAAAGATCTTGCATCGCAGATTTTGTGTTTAAGTCCTAGTTTAAGGCCACTTGCAACTTAACTCTTTGAACTCCAGATTTTTTTTTGTATGACATACCAACAACTCCAGGGTATTTTTTTGAAATTTTACTATAAAATGATAGGTTTTAGAAATAATTTATTTAAAAAAAAATTAATAAGGTTTCATGCAATTTTTTTATTCAAACTATTAGATAAATGTTTAAATGAGTTTATTTTGATAAAAAAAATAACAATTCAACATTATTTTTTAGTTTTATAATCTTTCAAAGTATGATATCTGAGGAAACAATCCCCTAAATGCATCCTAGGTTTTCCAGGACAGGTGTCGCAAAACTCATATGTTTCATGTCGTTTGCCCATTTTGCCTCTATTTGAGCAGACCACACAGTCCTTCTTCTTTCCCTTCTGCAAAACATGAAGTTTACCATCTAGTCGTACATCAAAAGTAGAAGTTGATGGCCTACTTCGCAGCTCCCGAAAGTCTCCTACCAACTGATCAACTAAATTCTTGACAAATTTCAAATGAGTTAGTGGTTTTTCATTATTTTTCAATTTTATATTCTTGTAGAGGATGTATGCATTGACTGAGCAAATTTCCATTCCCCAGAAAAAAAGTTTTCTCCACCATTTTAATGACTTCCTGAGAAAACAATATGTGGAAGCATACTGGTCGGCACAGTCTACTCCACCCATAGATTTGGTGTAGTTTCGTACTACATTTGGTTTTTCTGTAACTAATTGAACACCTCCCTTCCCTGTTCTGGAAACAGACGACATGCCAGCAGAATCACCAGTACTCAGCATTGTAATTATTCTTTTATCCTTCCATGCCAAAAGCATTGTTTTTCTTTTTCTTACAGCCAAAACTTTTTTATTGCCAAACTTTGGTTTTTTTATGGTGATCGGAATGCCTTTTCTGTTGGTCTGTATCGTCCCAGTTAAATGACATTTCATCTTCAATAGTGCTTCAGCAAGTGGAAGACTTGTGTAGTACCTGTCTGTAAACAAGTGGTATCCTTGTGCATGGGGTACCTTCTCCAAAATTTTTCTGAACAAGTAGATGGGTATTCTCGAACTCACAGGCAAATCTGGGCTTGGTAAATTCTCTGTAGTAATACTACCGTAATAGGGAAGAATACTGTACACATATGATGTTTCAGAATCCGCCAAAACGTAAATGCGTATTCCCCATTTAGTAGGCTTATTTGGATTGTAAGTGATGAAGCATATTCTTCCTTTGAATTTCACTACTGATTCGTCAACACAGATATTTTTGTTGGGTATGAAATAGTCAGCAAATTTTTTATTTATATATTCTAAAAAATTACTGACTTTCTGAATCCGTGTTCTTAAATCACTATGGCCAGTTTCTTGTGTATTCAAGTGTAACATCCAGAATATTTGATGAAATCGAGATCTCGTGAAAATATTTGCAAAGAATGGGACTCTGGAATTATCTCTAGTAGACCAATATTCTTGCATATTGGCAAGTGGCATTGTTCCCATATTTAAAATGACCCCAATGAATGCCCAAAATTCATCTTTTTGTACATCACGCCAATTTTGCCAAATAGAATTTGCAGTTAGAACTTTTGATTGAAGTTTGACTTTTGCATATGCATTTGTTTCCCGTATTATCTCCGTTACAATTTCTTCCGTGAAAAATAATTTGAAAAATTGACTTGGTTCTTTGATTGTTAAAGGAACATTTGGTCCGACATTCTGAGCTCCGATGTCAAAATTTATAATGTCAGGAGAATCCACCGTATTGGATATATCAATCCATTCATCGTCTTGTGAATCTTGAGCGCTTGTAGTACTTGAAGAACTATCTGATGATAGAAGAGGACCAACTCTGCGTTTTTTATGACCAATGTACTCTGATTCATCACTAGAGGTCTGAATATTGATGTTACTATCACAACTTTCATCACTATATACATTTAAAATAAATTCGTCTTCACTTTCACTCAGTTGCGATTTTTCCATTATTTTAGAGGGTAAAAAAAAAAACTTGTGTAATCTCAACGGTGTAAAAGGGTGCGTACTGATTATTTTTCAACCGAAACACGTCTAAACAGTAGAACAGTTGTTGTGAAACTAATGTAACATGTTTATACCTGCTCCTGGGTGTCCCGAGATGTTTGTTTATGTAAACAATACAACCATAAAAAATGGCGACATATAGTCGCCTCTGGAGTTATTAAAATAATTACCATGGCGACTATATGTCGCCTCTGGAGTTATAAGGGTTAAACCTAATAAGCTGACAGGCTAAATCCTCAACTTTATTTTTTAAATACCCCGCTGTGATACAAGCCATCTCATTCTCACTTCAGCCTAGTGTCTTGAAAAAATATTCTATGTCGCACTGAATGGACACTTAATTAGTAAAATTTTCTGTTATCAAATATTGAATTAGGCAGTTCTGATTATTTCTGTTAAAAAATAAAAAGAAACTACAAGTCATTTATTAAAATGTTACTTGAGCAAGTACAGTACCCGGTGGTAAGTAATACACATCGGGCTTAAGAGTCTATCGGCTAACTTCGGCTTTGTAGAGCGTCGTCTCTGTCATTCATACACGTGTTCCGTCGCGATTTGTCAGTCAAAAAGTTTAACAGCTCTTTTTTAGATACCGAACTGTGTGACAGAGACGACGCTCTACAAAGCTGAAGTTAGCCGATTATGGCCGACAGTCTCTTTCTTAAGCCCGATGTGTATTACTTACCGCCGCGTACTGTATGAATGGTTTCAGTTTAGTACAATGAATGTAGTTTGTTTAAGCTTCATATTTTCCTTTCCACATAGGTTTTATTTTCTTGGCCTGGATTAAACCTAAAATACTATAAGCTATATACAAGTATTATATAATGCTGGCCTGGCCTGGCATGGCTGTTCTAACATGATTTTTTAAAATTAAATCTTAAACTTTTTAATAGTTTTTTTTTAATGAAGTTTCAATTTAAGTTTCCTGACACGACACGTAATCAATATTAGTATTTATATTTTGAACAATGTTTGCTAATGTGAGGAAACCATTTGAATATGTCAAATGTTACCCTCAAATAACTAACAATTTCAATTTAATCTCCATTTGTTACCCTTAAATAACTAACAATTTCAATTGAATCTCCATTTGTTACCCTTAAATAACTAACAATTTCAATTGAATCTCCATTTGTTACCCTCAAATAACTAACAATTTCAATTGAATCTTCATTTGAATAATATATGTTCATGTGGTTAATATATTATTTTTCCCCATATTATATCGAGACCTCTTTCTTGTCATGGAACCATTTTTTATTTTATGCCAATTTATTTTTTTTAAATTCATTGTGTCATAAGTAGTGGATGAGCATTCCATAAATCATTGTGTGATAAGTAGTGGATGAGCATTCCATAAATCAAATTATATTAAAAATATTTAGTTTTGATGACCTCTGTAGCCTAATTGGTAAGAGCCATGCCTTCTGACCCTGAGGTTGCGGGTTCGTTTCGTGCTGTAACCCAGATTTAAAAAAAAAAGTTTTCGGTCTGGCATTTAAGGCCTCATTAACAACTTTCTAGTTGATAGGAAGAAATTGCTACATGGTAATAATAGTGGGTTGGAGTGCCGAGCTAGAGCGCCCTTGAGAGTTTACTTTCTAAACAGCGCGATATAAAATTGTCACTAACTAATTTTACATTTAAATAAATTTTTCCTATACATTTAAATTAGCTTAGAATATTGCAAATTTATTGAAAATCGTTCAACCACATCTATCATATATTCATGTACACATGAATATAAATAATTGATAAAATTTGATTCAATTGAAGTTGAACACGTAAAATGTTTCCATTAAGCTAACCGTATGCTTACTGAATTCTAAAAAATATTCAATAAGCTAAATAACATTGACCGATAACTGGTACTCGTACGTTGTTAGACAATATCCAATTTCTATTTGATCAGGTCAGTTGTGAATTCAATTCTCGAGTACCTTACATATTCTTAAGTATATGTATATGTCAATTCTAAATGTTGCTTGTTAATTCATTTCAGTATATACAATGGCTGAGCTCAAGTTCACGGGCAATTGTCTCAGGGGCTCCCGCCCACTGCTGTCCTTCGATCCAGTTTTCAGCACGGAACCCCACTTGGTGTTACTGAAGGAGCTGCTGCAGCAGGTGCTGGGCGTGCCCAAGCACCACCCCAAGAGTCAGCCCTTCATCGACCACGTGTACACATTCACCTACTTAGATAATCGAATTTGGTTTAGAAATTACCAAATTTTATCCGAAGATGGAGCCTTGGCAGAAATTGGCCCGAGATTTGTATTAAACCCTGTAAGTATTTTTTTATCTATTAGTACTAATTGTCGTAACATCACTTGTTTATCTGAAGTCAACACACGTCGTGAGCTACTTGCGAATATCATCATTTATTCTTGCATCAGTCCACTGCATTACATGACCGTCCCTTTTATTCTTCATGTGGCCTCCATTACTTGAACCAATCTATACACACTCGGCTCATCTCTATCCTATAATTTGGCACGCAAGCTATATCTATATTGCCCTTCTATTTCCACTTAGACCAGCCAATTCTTTCACTACGTCTCGCTAGAGTTTTGCCATTAATCCCATTTGTTACTCTGTTTTCTATGTTATTCTTCGAATATCTTTCTATACTTGCGCAACCGATAGTTTATGGGGAAGACTGCCTGGACCCTAGACCTAGCGAGTGTCACTGTTATGTTAAAACTGAAAGGACACATTGACCATCAGGGAGTTGAAAATAGAGCTTGGAAATATAGATGTGGGTTTCCTAATAACCATCCGAGCGAGATTTATTCCGCAGCCAGTTTCTATAGTTTGATATCGGACAAATGTTATGACCTAGATATAATGTAGGTATAACTATCAACCACTTGTATAGATATGATTTGTTATACAGTTTCCATGTGTCATCAATTTTGCATTTTCAATATTCAT
This sequence comes from Odontocerum albicorne, assembly GCA_949825065.1. Classification (NCBI taxonomy): domain Eukaryota; kingdom Metazoa; phylum Arthropoda; class Insecta; order Trichoptera; family Odontoceridae; genus Odontocerum; species Odontocerum albicorne. Next base: position 63,447,930 of record OX463838.1, on the reverse strand, counting down.
TTTAGGGCTGTCATTTGTGGCAGTTTCTGATTTAAGAGCTCCTTAATTATTTAGTTATCGAGTTTTCTGAGATTCACAATTTTTCCAATAGCTTATAAAATACACTAATTATAAATGTTGGTATCTCCTTAGAAACATGTATTATGCTTGAGATTATATTATAACTTCATAATTACCTATGCTTCAGACTATCTATACTATGTTTAACTGTCTTTTTATTGACTGGATCTTGAAATGACAATTTTTAGCGCATTACTAGACTGGGATGTCCTCAGCAGTATTCGCCGTGTATTTTTATTTCCTCATCGCTTGACCAATTGTCAATAAGATATGACTTTACACTCGTAACGAACCAGGATCATTCCGCCCGAGTGGAGGGAATCAATGTAATTAGTGGAATAATGAAGTGACTACTAAATATTCTTTATTCCTTTGGAGGGTTAGACATGAAGAGCAGAGAGCGGCAAGCTGTATACAACATAACGTCATTCGTCTTGCAAAAGCTCATTATTCTTCGAGCAGTGCTCAGGGGTACAATCTCCTTGATTTAACAACTTTTTTAGAATATTTTCATCATTTTTATGAGAATCCGTCAACTGTTCAGGGATCGCTGAATTGATTTAAGTCGTTACATTGTAATACAAGTATCACTGGCAAGAATGAAACCGTCAATATTGTTGTGTCGAGTTGACATTTAATATTTTCCAAATCATCTGTATTGGAATCTTTCTCAGACTTATGTTACACACCGTACATTGCCAATTGCCAGACTCTCTACTGTCTTGTTATCTCCTGAAAGGTGAGTGATTCACTTCCTACTGCGTCACAATTACCAGACTCTACTGTCTTGTTATCTCCTGAAAGGCGAGTGATTCACTTCCTACTGCGTCACAATTGCCACTCTCGACTGTCTTGTTATCTCCTGAAAGGTGAGTGATTCACTTCCTACTGCGTCACAATTGCCAGACTCTCTACTGTCTTGTTATCTCCTGAAAGGTGAGTGATTCACTTCTTACTGCGTCACAATTGCCAGACTCTCTACTGTCTTGTTATCTCCTGAAAGGTGAGTGATTCACTTCCTACTGCGTCTCAATTGCCAGACTCTCTACTGTCTTGTTATCTCCTGAAAGGTGAGTGATTCACTTCCTACTGCGTCACAATATGAGTAAAAGTGATGGATCTCTTTGCATTTGTTAGACATTTGATCGCTGTTAAAAATAATTTTATATACGAGTATATATCACAAAAAGTTTTGCTTTTAGTCCTCCGTCATGGAAATGGAAGTAAATTATGTAAAATATCGATTGAATTTGATTTCAGGTAAAAATATTCTCAGGTTCATTCGGTGGTACAACCTTATGGGATAACTCTTCATACATCAGTCCATCTCGCTACCGCCAGTCTCTGAACAAGAAGGCTTCGGCCCGCTACGAGGATAGGGTGCAGCAGAAGGTGGAGGCCGAGGCGGCACGACCTGAAACGGCTTACCCCGAGATTCCGACACTGGATATCTTCCAGGGTGACCCCTTGGAAGCTGCGCAACAACAACTGGAAGGTAATAAATAGAGAAATCTAGGAATTGATTTAGTTCTTGTCCCGACTCTATGGTTTGGTGCATCGTGAATAACTTTGGTGATCTTCCATGCACATTGCCCCGGGCCGCTTGACTCGGCAGTGTTAATCCATTTATAACCTTTACATGTTACGAGATGTCGCACTTGAATATGGGTATGGGTAATCTTAGTCATTATCTTGTAGTCTTTGGGAATATTATCAGATCCCAGCACTACATTTATCACTTGTGATCTACGATAAAAACATGGTGAAACTATAGAGATGAATCCAATGATATGGTAGTATTGGCAAAGAATGAGAATGAATTACAGATTTTGATAAGTAAATTGAATAAATATCAGATGTAAAGAAAAAGATCTGAGAATGAATGTTGCGAAATCCAGTCATGGTGATAAAAAAGTGTGATGTCACTTTGGGGTGAGTTAAGGAATTCTGCTGTTTAGATAGATGAAGATGATCTGATGGAAGAGTTAGAAGATATCTCATACTCAATGAGGTACTAAAACTATTATACTCGAAGTATACTTAAACTGAACTCTGCTGTTTAGATAGATGAAGATGATCTGATGGAAGAGTTAGAAGATATCTCATACTCAATGAGGTACTAAAACTATTATACTCGAAGTATACTTAAACTGAACTCTGCTGTTTAGATAGATGAAGATGATCTGATGGAAGAGTTAGAAGATATCTCATACTCAATGCAATGAGGTACTAAAACTACTGTACTCGAAGTATACTTAAACTGAACTCTGCTAAGATGGGTAGTTAGTGCACAGCAGTATTAGTATTCTAGTACCAAATTTGATTTATGAAAGTGAAACGCGGACGTGAAAAAATTGAAAGGAAAACTGTACAAATGCTGTAGGATATGTGTACTGACAAAAATACACGGAGTGACAATGTATGGCAGAATGCGGCATCAAGTGAGTACGGATGAATGTGAACTTGAGGCTAATGTGTTGAGTAAGATGAAGAAAGGCACTCGGAGATAGTTTGGGTATGTAGAATGAATGAATGAATGAAAAGACTAACAAAACAAAACCCAATTCAAAATGTTCTTATTTTTCAATTTTATTTTTCAGAAGACGAAAAAATTGATCAAAAAGTGGAAGTTCCCAGAAAAGAGAAACCATATAAGATAAAAAGTAAGCCCATAAAGCAGATGTCTAAAATAGCTACAAAAAAGAAGCCCATGCCCATCAAACGGAAACAACTTAAAGCAAAAAATAAATTAATAAAGAAGAAAGGTAAAAAAATGAATAAAAAATAAATTGGCTCAATAAACCGTAATGTAATCTTACCCAACAAGTCTATTTCTTTATCCTTAATTAATTAATGGAGTGTGAATGCGGTGCGGTGCGGTGGCAGCGCTGGTGCTGGTGCTGGTTCTCCTGATTGCTTTTCCCATTTCACCTCTTCCTTCTTATTTTTCTTGTCTCTCTGACACTTTTCTTTTGAAAAAAGGAGTAATAATGCCACAAGATGTCTTTAACAAATTTATTAAAAATAAAATATTCTTGAAATGGTTCTAAAAGTAAAAAAAATAACATCACGTGTGATTATTGATTTCAGTCAGTATACTATACTCGTATCTTATTTATGTTAAAGCAGTTGAGATATTTTATTGGCTGGCTTATTATCAAAGTTATGAAAAACCAATGAATATGTGTAATTCTGGTCAAATTCTTTATTTTTAATGTTAAAATGGTGGATTCCCTCCGAGTGATGAAACAGTGTAGCTCGTGGCCAGCTACCGGTATCCTCATGATGTGATGTGACTTATCACATCTCCTGCCTCACATTATCATATAGAAATGTATGTTCATTGCGTAAGCATTATTGTTTATTACGAGGGGCATCTAGAAAGTAAGGTTACAAGGGCTCCTGAGGCCGGGGTAAATGTTTCGAAGGTGGCGTGTAGGGGGGATTCTAACAGTCAGTTGGTTTGGTTCCGCGTGTCTGTCGGACATTTTGTTCAGTCACAGTAAATTCTTCCGATGAGGAGGTCGTCGCGCACTCCCGCCACCTCTCGTCCGTGCGAGATCCACACGGTCATCCGTTTTTTGACTTTGCGGAACAATACCACCGCGAATATCCATCGGAAGCTCGTGGTAGTGATGTGACGAATCGACAACATGTCAAGAAGTGGGTTAGGTTGTTCAGAGAAAACCGTACTGATACGACAAGGCAAAGCAGTGATTTCTAACGAACTTATGCAAAAAATTGAAGAACAAGTGCGAAATGGCCGCCGTGTGACGCTTGACGACCTTCACGAAGAATTTCCTGACATTTCTCGAAGTCTCCTCGGTGATATTGTATCGGAAAAACTTGGTTACAAGAAGCTGTGTGCGAGATGGGTGCCCAGAATGCTCACACCGGAGCACCGTCAAAATCGCGTGACTGCCGCACGTGAATTTTTGGATCGTTTTGCACAGGAGGGTGAAGCTTTTCTGGACTCTATCGTGACGGGGGATGAGACGTGGATGTGTCACTACACCCCAACAATTTTCCAACGATCAGGAGGTCGAGGAAGCTGTGAAGAAGTGGCCGAAAGAGCTGGCGGCGGAGGTCTATGACACTGGCATACAAAAGCTGGTGCCCCGACTACAGAAATGTCTGGATCTCGACGGTGATTACGTTGAAAAATAGTTTAATAATATATTTGTGAAGTATCCTGTGAATTAAAATTAAATCCAAGCATTTTTCGATCCTACATAAATGTAACCTTACTTTCTGGATGACCCCCTCGTACATTAGGGTTCCCTGGGTGAATCAAATAAGAACACAGAAGAGACAGACACTAGACACAAAGAGGTCTTGTACTCGTACAGGGGGCGATGTCACTCAAATACTCGTAACTGCCAGTTGGCATGCGTAGTGATTAGTATTATTGCACTGTACAGTGGACCCTAACACTTAGAGAGAAGGAGTATTTTGTAACCAAATACGGATTATTCAATTATATATTCTTAGAGATTTGGAAGATTTTCTTTGAGTTTAATCAATCTATTCGAGTTATATTTGCCTAAATTAGTAGTAGTAGCTTAGCGAGATGCCCTTTCTGCGCAAGTCCCGCAATTTACATAATTCTCTGTTGTAATACAATCCTTAAACTGGAAATGTATTGAACAGGACCGACTTCTTAAAAATTATGAGAATTATACAATTATTTTACGTATTATGCCGTCATTCCAGTCCATACACAGTAATGCAATGTAAAATGTCATAACAGTTTACATTTCTAAAATTTACAAAAAGATACACAAAATATTTTGGATGAGGCTACAAAGTAATTTCAATTAATCGATTCATTTTTATTGACAGTTGATCATTGCGGACAAAAACCTGCGAAATGTCATCAATACTGATCAATTAATGGTGCTTACCTTTAATTCTAGCTAAAAAAAATCAGTAAATATGTTATTAAACTGATGTACAAATTATTTCAAAACATTTTTCTTAAAGTAAATAAGCGAGCTGATATCTCAAATTTAACAAAGATTTGAAACGCTTAAAACGTGAGCAGGAACGGGAGTAAAAACCGTCCCAGCGCTTTTACAGCCGCGACAGACGGACGTCTAAAGAGGTAGCCTGAAGGTGATACAGCGTCTCTGCATGTGCGCACTCGACCACTACAGATAATTTGCGGTCAACGTATGTTTCTACATGGAGGGAAGCTAGAGTCTGAGATATGAAGTGGGATCGTTAAGCCCCTCGATAGAGAGAGAGAGAGACAGAGAGCCCTGATACGAGTGTATAATGAGTGAATGATGATGATTACAATAAATATCAATGAGGTGAACTTGAACATTATATTAACAATTCAATATCAACATCAATAAAATAGAAGGTGAAATGAACACACACAAAATAACATTAGTATAAATATAGAATACTTGAATAAATATAATATTTAGCATTACGCCCCGTTTTCTCTTTTTAAGTCGGATATCCGATCCGATCTATGTTGATGTGTGATATGTGACCAAGTCTATCTTTTTAAAAGGAATGAACAATAAGAACACCTCGATACAATACAATACAATAGAGGAGGTTCATCTTGATTACTAAAGACCAAACTTTGTCAGTCTTTTCATATATATCAGTATCTATTATTTAAAATTGTTTATTTCTCGATCCATAGTACGAGTAGTTCTGTTATTCATATTCTCAATCTGAAGTAAACCAAGACCGATCCATAGTACGAGTAGTTATATCTGTTATTCATATTCTCAATCTGAAGTAAACCAAGACCGATCCATAGTACGAGTAGTTATATCTGTTATTCATATTCTCAATCTGAAGTAAACCAAGACCGATCCATAGTACGAGTAGTTATATCTGTTATTCATATTCTCAATCTGAAGTAAACCAAGACCGATCCATAGTACGAGTAGTTATATCTGTTATTCATATTCTCAATCTGAAGTAAACCAAGACCGATCCATAGTACGAGTAGTTATATCTGTTATTCATATTCTCAATCTGAAGTAAACCAAGACCAGTGTCTCGATCCATAGTACGAGTAGTTATATCTGTTATTCATATTCTCAATCTGAAGTAAACCAAGACCGATCCATAGTACGAGTAGTTATATCTGTTATTCATATTCTCAATCTGAAGTAAACCAAGACCAGTGTCTCGATCCATAGTACGAGTAGTTATATCTGTTATTCATATTCTCAATCTGAAGTAAACCAAGACCGATCCATAGTACGAGTAGTTATATCTGTTATTCATATTCTCAATCTGAAGTAAACCAAGACCAGTGTCTCGATCCATAGTACGAGTAGTTATATCTGTTATTCATATTCTCAATCTGAAGTAAACCAAGACCGATCCATAGTACGAGTAGTAATATCTGTTATTCATATTCTCAATCTGAAGTAAACCAAGACCGATCCATAGTACGAGTAGTTATATCTGTTATTCATATTCTCAATCTGAAGTAAACCAAGACCATTGTCTCGATCCATAGTACGAGTAGTTATATCTGTTATTCATATTCTCAATCTGAAGTAAACCAAGACCGATCCATAGTACGAGTAGTTATATCTGTTATTCATATTCTCAATCTGAAGTAAACCAAGACCATTGTCTCGATCCATAGTACGAGTAGTTATATCTGTTATTCATATTCTCAATCTGAAGTAAACCAAGACCATTGTCTCGATCCATAGTACGAGTAGTTATATCTGTTATTCATATTCTCAATCTGAAGTAAACCAAGACCGATCCATAGTACGAGTAGTTATATCTGTTATTCATATTCTCAATCTGAAGTAAACCAAGACCAGTGTCTCGATCCATAGTACGAGTAGTTATATCTGTTATTCATATTCTCAATCTGAAGTAAACCAAGACCGATCCATAGTACGAGTAGTTATATCTGTTATTCATATTCTCAATCTGAAGTAAACCAAGACCAGTGTCTCGATCCATAGTACGAGTAGTTATATCTGTTATTCATATTCTCAATCTGAAGTAAACCAAGACCGATCCATAGTACGAGTAGTAATATCTGTTATTCATATTCTCAATCTGAAGTAAACCAAGACCGATCCATAGTACGAGTAGTTATATCTGTTATTCATATTCTCAATCTGAAGTAAACCAAGACCATTGTCTCGATCCATAGTACGAGTAGTTATATCTGTTATTCATATTCTCAATCTGAAGTAAACCAAGACCGATCCATAGTACGAGTAGTTATATCTGTTATTCATATTCTCAATCTGAAGTAAACCAAGACCATTGTCTCGATCCATAGTACGAGTAGTTATATCTGTTATTCATATTCTCAATCTGAAGTAAACCAAGACCGATCCATAGTACGAGTAGTTATATCTGTTATTCATATTCTCAATCTGAAGTAAACCAAGACCAGTGTCTCGATCCATAGTACGAGTAGTTATATCTGTTATTCATATTCTCAATCTGAAGTAAACCAAGACCGATCCATAGTACGAGTAGTTATATCTGTTATTCATATTCTCAATCTGAAGTAAACCAAGACCAGTGTCTCGATCCATAGTACGAGTAGTTATATCTGTTATTCATATTCTCAATCTGAAGTAAACCAAGACCGATCCATAGTACGAGTAGTAATATCTGTTATTCATATTCTCAATCTGAAGTAAACCAAGACCGATCCATAGTACGAGTAGTTATATCTGTTATTCATATTCTCAATCTGAAGTAAACCAAGACCATTGTCTCGATCCATAGTACGAGTAGTTATATCTGTTATTCATATTCTCAATCTGAAGTAAACCAAGACCGATCCATAGTACGAGTAGTTATATCTGTTATTCATATTCTCAATCTGAAGTAAACCAAGACCATTGTCTCGATCCATAGTACGAGTAGTTATATCTGTTATTCATATTCTCAATCTGAAGTAAACCAAGACCGATCCATAGTACGAGTAGTTATATCTGTTATTCATATTCTCAATCTGAAGTAAACCAAGACCAGTGTCTCGATCCATAGTACGAGTAGTTATATCTGTTATTCATATTCTCAATCTGAAGTAAACCAAGATCGTTGTCTCCATCGAGAGGATTTAAAAAATGTATATTGTAAATATCACAGTGAAAAATATGATATTCTACTGCCCGCAGACACGAGAGGTTTAATTCTACTGCCCGCAGGCGCGAGGTTTAATTCTACTGCCCGCAGACAGAGAGGTTTAATTCCGTATCATTTATATTTTTGACAACTTCAATTTCATTAGTTGCTTTAGTAAAAAAAATGATAAGATATTATTGAATGGACAACTTGGACCGTGCGTATTATTTGGTGTCTGGCATATGTATAGTATCTATAGTCGGAAGGATTACAGCGCGGGAGACGGAGAAGTACTCTTATTTATTTAATATTTCCATTCAACCATTGTTGAAAACATAAATAGCATTACTCGTATAAATATAACATCAAAAGAGTGAATATCCTCTGAAACTGGAGCTGCCAGAGGAGCGGGATACTCGTATTCACCATCGCGGAGTGCAATACAAATGTAGGATGCTTAGTAAGGAAGAAACGTGACACTGCCGTTACGAGTATAAACACTACTCGCAGCCACCGCATGAACTGAACACGGTATAAAACAAAGCATTTATGGTAGTGTAGGCTGTTAAGATCCGATACCGATCCGAGAATGACATTCCACAAGGGCAGGGCAATACCCACTGTGTACCGTACCCATTCCGATTGAAAAGACAGTCGGGCTACACCCTTATCAATTGTCCTTATCACCTAAATAAGTAGATTACATTCCTAAAAAGGGAAATTATTTTGATCCTACAAAGGCAACACGTACGAGTATATGGTAGACACTATCAAATAATAAAGTACCTTCAAGTGTAAATATTACTCTATGAAATATAAAAATATTTATTTTAATATCATTGTAAAAGTTGTGTTAAAGCTGGATTCTAGTATGGATAAAATAACATTCAACACTTGATTCATTATCAAAAATAAAATTACTATTAAATACTCCATTCAAAACGATATTCTAAAAATTTGTCACTTAAAAACCTGTTCATTATAGCGATAAACTAAAAAAAATTATATTAACAATTTCCATACTGCATATAAAAGAAATAACTTAATATCACTTTCCCACACGTACGTGTATACAGAGCGGATAGTGACAGTGACAGTGAGAGTGAGACAGTCGAGTTCTCTCTCATTACTGAGAAGTGTTGTTGAGCTCCTGCAGCTCCGTAGCGGGGTCCAGGGCCCGCGGCTCAACGGGCTTCTCGGCGGCCAGCGGAGCCAGCGCCGTCTTGTTCCAGCGCCCCTCGCCCCCATTCAGCTTGCGATCCTCGCAGACACATATGAACAGTGTATCCACCACCATCTGAAAATAATTACGTATTTCACACTAATTAAAGGACACACCTAAGATTAGCGAAGATGCAAAACACATCATTGCTGTTTAAGAATTCATGTTTCAATGGCAAAAAAAATTCAAATTTTACAAAATATTGCATATTCACGAAAACATGTGTCGGTTCAAACCGAGAGTTCCCAAACTTTTTCGGCCGCAGACCCCTTTACCAAAAATTTTTAAAACCGTCTTTTACTTTACTTACTCAAGTCATTTACTTACTCAAATGAATAAGTTTGTATTATATCTAGTGAAATATTTAATACTGAGTACTGACTCAGTATTAAATATTTCACTAGATATCAAACTTTTCATTTTAATCACTCGTAATTAAGGATTGAAAAAGATAAAAGGACTACGGATTATGCATTGCATTATCTTGCGCAACATTTAATATTGAAATCTGCGCTGACGAAAATTAAAGCAAGAAATATGAGGAGTTTTTTTAATTTTTGATATTTATGAAATAAATATGTAAATTCAAAATAAGTACAAATATTGACAAATATTCTTAATAAGGTACCTATTGGAATCATAGATATTTTGAAGTAACAAACAAATAGCAGTAGTAAGGGGTCAATTTTTGCTGTTGTCGACCCCCAATTTTTTTTATTGAAACTATCGACCCCTAAAAAAAGATATCGATCACTTTGGGAACTCTCGGTTTAAACCTTGAATAATTGTTATTATTTAGAATGTTCAGTTTGGTTTTTAACAATCACATATTCATAAACCGAGGGCAAAAATAACAGTTCTAATGGTGATTTGATACAAAACTGCAAATATACCGTTACTTTACATACCTCATAAAGCGATAGAATACAATGAGCGATGAAAAATGCAAAGATGCAAATGACGAGAGTAGGTGCGGCGTAAAAGTGCAGCTCGGCATTCCTCTTGAGCATCAGCAGGCCCAGGCTGCCCGTGATGGCTGTCACGATGCACTTGCCCAGGAACAGGATGAAGTCGCCCACGCTGTTCACCGTGGCCATCTGCAGTGCGTTACTGGCCAGCGTACCGAAAGCCTGCAAGCACATCCCCCGGATTACTTTACCTTGGAGCACCCATACCATACCATACCATACGGAGAGAGTCCGCTCTCTATATCAAACTGCGCTACTATATATCAATTCTCTTTATTATTATTAACCTCCAAATTTTTCCTTTCTACGTTGATCAAGCGTAAATGATCAGTGACAAGGCAGATCAGTGACAAACGACAAAATCTTGTTTGTCATACATTCAAATTAGTTTCAATATGAAATGACAACTGTGATGACTTAGCATCCAAATAAAACTTTCCACTACACTAGTAGACTAGTAGACGACCCAAACAAGGGACTAACTACTAAAACAGCATTTGTTTGCCAAAATTCTTCTTTATTCATCAACATAGTCTCCATCAAGAGCGATACATTCATTCCAACGCTTTCCTAACTTTTCTATGCCAGCCGTGTAGAACGATTTATCTTTGATTTCAAAATAGGCGTTAGTTTCGGCAATCACTTCTTCATTGGAGCCAAATCTCTTTCCCTGGAGCATCTTTTTGAGGTCTGCGAATAGCCAATAATCGCTGGGGGCCAAATCTGGAGAATACGATGGGTGCGGAAGCAATTCGAAGTTCAATTCATGCAATTTGGCCATCGTTACCATCGACTTGTGACACGGTGCATTGTCCTAATGAAAGAGAACTTTTTTCTTCTTCATATGGGGCCGTTTTTTTGCAATTTCTGCCTTCAAACGCTCCAATAACGCTGTGTAATATTCGCTATTGATGGTTTTTCCCTTTTCAAGGTGATCGATGAATAATATACCATGCACATCTCAAAATACGCAGGCCATAACCTTCCCGGCCGACTATTGAGTTTTTGGTCGCTTCGGACGACTTTCACCGGCTGCTCTCCACTCAGCTGACTGCCAATTTGATTCCGGAGTATAGTGGTGGATCCAAGTTTCATCCATTGTCACATACCGACGCAAAAAATCCTGTTTATTTCGCGTAATCAGTGCCAAACAGCGCTCTGAATCATCGATGCGTTGTTGTTTCTGTTCCATTGTGAGCAAACGCAGCACCCATTTCGAAAAAAGCTTTTTCATGACCAAATGTTCATGCAAAATAGTGTAAACACTACCAAATGATATCTTCAGGATGTCAGCTATCTCACGCAACTTAACTTTGCGATTCTCCATCACGATTTTGAGGGTTTTTTTTATGCCTCATTTGGACAACCTGAGCGTTCAGCATCATTTGTGTCTGTACGACCGCATTTGAAATCAGCATACCGCCGACAAATGGTTTTTTCGACAGAGCAGAGCCCGGATAACACTTTTCAAGGAATTTTTTCCCATTAAAAAGCAATGTTTTATCAACACCAGTAGCGGCTGGCTCATTAGTGCTCTCGTGCGCCGAACTACTAAATTTATATAACAATTAACACCTAAAGAAGTATAGCGAAAATGTATATTATCATAACAATATTTATGAAAAATAAATATATTTATGTCGACATGGCTCACTACAATATGTAACTCGATTTGTTAGAGCTCATTTTTTGTATACATGTGTTCTGCATCTGGACGCAATCTGCGAGCATGTTGGAGAACTCGCTCTTCGTGCGTTTTTGAATGCGTCCGAAAATTATACACTTTCCTTGAAATTAGAAGACAACAGGAAATCTTGAGACAGCTATATTTGAATGGGGATTTCTAGGAAATTCTAGTAATTGTAGTTCGTGCACAAAACAACTTCGGTAAATATCCGAGTTATCTCGGAAACACCCGAATGACGCAATGCAATAGTGCGCTCGGTTTGTTACATCAATTTAAATTTTTATTTTTTAAATATGACCACCGCATAGAAGGGATGATTTGTTCCTAGCGTTTAAACTGAAGTGTCTTTTTAGTACATATATCTTTACGAGTATGTCTCCAAATTAACAAACGTTTTTGCTTAATTAGGTAGCGACTTTCTTTCTTTATTTTAAGTGTGTTGTTTTGTTAAGGAACTTTTAAGAAATTCCTTTTTCGTCAATGATATTTTTGCAGTTTCGTCGCGCGCTTAAACTCTTCTCTACCTATCTACTCGTATATATTACGAGCCATTTGCAAGATAAAAATAACAATTTGGATTATTTATTGTGTTTGTTTGCGTAAATTAATAAACATAAATATTATAACTGTGGAAAATATTAAAAAAAATAAGTCAAGCTTTGAAAACAAAGTGACAACAAAAAAAAACGGTCCTCCTAGACCTGAACTTGTGATAAAACAAGAGTGTAAATCTGGTGCTAAAAAATGTATTAGTTCCTTTAACAAGATGATGTATAATAAAGCTTCATGGCTGTGGATGTGAAAAACTCAATAGTTTATTTTGTTTTCCGTGTCTTATTTATGATGTTGATTCAGCTTGGACAATTGGCGGCATTAACGATTTAACTCACCTTTCAGAAAAGATCAAAAAACATAATTCATGCCAAATTCATCTTAAAAACGTTTTCAGCCTAAATGTGTTAGGAAACGTTGATATCCTAATGCAATTGGATTCGGGCTATGGTTCACATATTAAATATCATACCGAGCTCGTTAACAAAAACCGATACATTCTGTCCAAACTAATGGATTGTGTGAAGTTTTGCGGTGTGTTTGAACTAGCTATGCGTGGCCATGCCGAGACTAGTGATTCCTTAAATCCAGGAGTATATCGTGGTTTAATTGACTTTGTGGCTGAACTTGACATATCGATGAAGCAGCATATGGAATCCGACTCTTTATTCAAGGGCACTTCAAAGACAATACAAAACGACATATATCTAAGACGCAATTAATCGCTCAATGCTACGATGGTGCTGCAGTAATGAGCGGTCAAATTGGAGGAGTTGGCACTAAAATTAAAAATATGTTTCCTTATGCGCATTACGAGTATGTTCACTGTTCACTGTTACGCTCACCAACTAAACTTAATAGTCGAGAAAAGAGCTAATTCAGTCTATACCTGATTTCAACAAAAGGGTCATTGAGGTCTTCGCTAAACAAAAAGAGCGGAGAATAGAACTTCTTTATAAATAGGTATGTAATATATTTTTTTCTTTATATTATTTGGTATTTGGATACCTACTCTGGTGAACCCCCAATTATTTTGTCCACTGGCCGCCACTAATCAACACACGAAATTCGGTTTTTTCCATTGTCTCGAAAATAGCAAAAGAAGCGTCACTAAAACCACTGTAACTCAATGACAAAATGTCGGAATGTCATGAAAGTTTGACACATAACTTCTAAAGGTCGGTACTAACTGAGAATGGTATGGATTTGTTATTAGAGACGCCATCTGTCGGTTAGTCCCGGGGCTTATTGATCGATGTGTTATATATATATGACACGTATCGTGTTTGGCAAATTAATGTTTAAGATATATCGTAATATATGTGAGGAAAGTGAGTGAGTGAAATGATACTCACAATGCTGGCCGCTTTACAGAAGTGCACACTCTCGATAGCGATGATGGTGTAGGCGTTGTGATTCAAGTAGCGAATGAATTTTTCCAGACAATAAAAGCAACAAATCCCGCACTTCAGACCGCAACTGGCGTACTCTGAACCCTTTTCAGAACTTGACTTCAATCTAAAACAATAATAATACGGAATAAGCTATCACAAGCATGTTATGTTCACTCACAAATTCACAATATTAGGACTAACACAAAAATAAAGAGCATAAAAAAGCAAAGAATCACTAAGCTTAAATAGAAAGGTTCATCGTAGTAATCCGTAACATATACAGGGTGTAACCGTGAGGTGACCATCGGGTTTTTATCCAAATTTCACAATAATCCAAATTACTTGAGAACCACTGAATATTGAGGAACATACACGGGGATTAAATCGATAGGTATTGAGGTCCCCCATCCCCTTACTTCCGTCGATCGTCACCTCATGTTACACCCTGTATAAAAATAAGATGATTTCTTCGCGAGTCCTTTTCTGAGGCTGGGGTGGTACAAAACTAATGCTTCTCAATGTTTTTTCAAGAATTTTATTTTTAGAACCATTAGTTAAAGTACATTTACCATAAGGAAAGAATGGTGTAGAAGGGTGACCATGATATTTTATTTATTATATATTCAGATTATTTAATTTATTTATTTATTATTCATTTAAAAATACAGAAGTGGATTTTTTTATTTAGAACAAATATTTGTTTATTGATACAGAAAAAGAAAGTTTGAAAGAAACAAGAAGTTTTATTTATTTCTAACAAACCTTATATTTTATTTACAAATACACAATTAAAAATTTTAAAGAAATAGAAATGTTGATTGTTTTTTTAGAAACGTGTTGGCTAAGAAACACAGTATAGACATTTTACTAAACATAATACAACAACATAAAAATACAAAAAGAACTTAATTTATTGTACATAAATAAATTTAGAAAAGAAACAGTCTCATTTTATTTCACAAATAAAATGATTCCCAGTCTGATGATGAATCACTATCACTCGCTTCACTTCACTTAAACTTATTATGAAATTGTGCTTTTCCCTTATACTCGTATGGTCAAACATGATTTCTCTTTCCCAATATTACGACTCTATGTCTTTCACCCACGTGAATTTCAGCCACCTACATATTCTGCTCCACTCTTCAGAGTTTATCAAAGGAACTTTTTCTTTTATTAATTGATCCACTGTATTCCATGTAAACTGTACATATCTGGAACCGACATACCCTTTGACAGAGGCCCAAATTTTCTCCATCGGGTTAAGATCAGTGTGATACGGCGGAAGGCGCAAAACATCATGGCCATGAATTCTTGAAGCAGTCTGTCGATTGCAAATTCCTTAAAATTGTTTTTATGACACGGGTTTTAGCGCATCATTGGAAAAATGTATATTTTTTCGAGTAAGCCATATCGGCTTTTGTATTAGGTGTACAAATAAGTTTCCGCCGTTTTTTATAAAAAATTGGGCATTTATTGTGAAAGAACGGAACCTCATGTTTTATTCCAAGTATTGCCCATCGCTTGCCACTACTTTTTCCCATCTTTCTGGCAGCATACGGATACCGCGTCGTTCATCGTCGTCATCTTTTGAGGCTATCCACGAATCGACCCAATTTTTGGTATCTTCATATGATGTGAAGTGCTGCTCAGACAGGTCATGCGTCATCGATCGAAACAAGTGGAAATCAGAAGGAGCAATGTCTGGCGAATACGGCAGGTGGGGTAAAACTTCCCAATTTTGTGTTTTCAAATAGGTTTTGACCGGCGCCGCAACATGTGGACGAGCATTGTCATGCGGGAGAATAATTTTGTCGTGTCTGGAGTAGTAGTGGGCGCGCTTTTCCTCGAGTGCTCGACTCAATCTCATCAATTGTGTTCGGTAGACAGCCCCAGCGATGGTTTCGTTCGGTTTGAGCAACTCATAATACACGACACCGAGCTGATCCCACCAAATAAATACACAACAAGAGTTTTTTTCCATGAATATTTGGCGCAGGATTAATTAATTTATTGTGATATGATGCATTGCATTGTCTATAACTACTCGTACAACGGAACGGGGATCTGAATTTGGTATTAATTTTTCCGTCAGCCACTTTCTATGATTATCAACATTCATATCATTATGATAATCCCCGGTCATTTGGTGCGACTTATAAATGAGAAGACAATTTGGTAATCGATCATCCCCCGTATTCGCCTGATTTGGCTCTATGCAAATTCTAGCTATTCTCGAAACTGAAATTGAGGATGAAAGGAAAGCATTTCAACACGATTTCAGACATCCAGAAGGCTTTGATCGCGATTTTTAAGGCAATTCCGAAGAATGAGTTTCAGGAGTGCTTCAGAAAATGTTACAACCGCTTCCAGTATTGTATTGACTCATGAGGAGTGTATTTTGAATAAAATATAATCTAAACTAAAAATAAACGATGTCTTGTATTTCATTTCCCGTCAGTCACCTTTCACATTGGACAGATAGAGTATATATCTTTCAGTGTCACCTAAGGACCTGCTTAATTCTTTTAAGATTAGATGGGTATTAAAAAGTTTTGTAAATAGTTTTATTGAATTCCATTAAGTACAGTATGTAATTCCTCAGACCTTAGTAACGAGCAACGGCTCTAAGCTACCACCGACCAGTATTTAAGTAACACCACCTTAAAATAAACCACAAAGTGAGGAATCAGGGTGCTGATAGCACCGGAGGCCGGTGCCACCGGAGATGATTGTACAAGGTATTATCAATATAAAACCGGACAGGATTTAAAAACATATTTATTATTAAATAACTTATTCAATAACTTAATAATTACATTAATACAGCGAATCCAGCATTTCTACCATGCTGCAAAACCCTCCAAAAAGTCTTCTTTGTTAAACTGGTTAAGCACCGCCTGCAATTCAGCTTCAATCTATCATCTCAAAATGTCGCCCCTTGAGCTTCAACTACATTTTGGGAATAAAAAGAAGTCACGCGGAGTTAAATACGGTGAATAAAAAGGATGTGGAACGGCAGACGGTGTTTTTGACATCCAACACAGACTGGTGATGGAGTTTAAATGGATGAGTGCGCCGCGCCGGTGCATTGTCATGGTGGAGAAGCAAGTTCTGATTGTGTCACAATTCTGGCCTTTTTCTACAAACGTCCTCTCTTAAGCTTTTAAGAAAGGACATTTGTAGAAAAAGGCCAGAATTGTGACACAATCAGAGGCGTCTCAAGACATCACAACAATAGAAATTGCATTAACCATTTGTCCAGGGGGAACAAATTCGCAGTGCACAATGCCTTTCACATCAAAGAAAATGATCAACATTGACTCAGTTGCGTTTCTGACTAGTCTTGCCTTCTCGGGACAGTGAGTTTGGACTTTTCCACTGCAATGACTGTTGCTTTGTTTCAGGGTAAACCCAAGTCTATCGTAATTGTTAAAGTTAGGTCATCATCGGCCTGTTGACAAAAAATCTCGGTAGATGTTGACCCGATGCTCCTTCTGGTCGACTGTCAGCAACTGGGGAGAAATTTGGTCGCAATGCGACGCATGTTCAAATTGTCCATTAAAATTTATTGAACTGTGCCAAACGGCATTCCAACCATGTCACAAACTTCTCTGATTATTAATCGTCAATTTGCACGAATAATTTTTTAAATTTCAGCTCCATTTTCGGCAGTTCTGCTGATACCTGACATCCCTGTCTCGGCTTCTCATCGCCCTCGAGTAGAGTTGGACCATTTTTAAATTTCAGCTCCATTTTCGGCAGTTCTGCTGATACCTGACATCCCTGTCTCGGCTTCTCATCGCCCTCGAGTAGAGTTGGACCATTTTTAAATTTCAGCTCCATTTTCGGCAGTTCTGCTGATACCTGACATCCCTGTCTCGGCTTCTCATCGCCCTCGAGTAGAGTTGGACCATTTTTAAATTTCAGCTCCATTTTCGGCAGTTCTGCTGATACCTGACATCCCTGTCTCGGCTTCTCATCGCCCTCGAGTAGAGTTGGACCATTTTTAAATTTCAGCTCCATTTTCGGCAGTTCTGCTGATACCTGACATCCCTGTCTCGGCTTCTCATCGCCCTCGAGTAGAGTTGGACCATTTTTAAATTTCAGCTCCATTTTCGGCAGTTCTGCTGATACCTGACATCCCTGTCTCGGCTTCTCATCGCCCTCGAGTAGAGTTGGACCATTTCGGCAGTTCTGCTGATACCTGACATCCCTGTCTCGGCTTCTCATCGCCCTCGAGTAGAGTTGGACCATTTTTAAAACGCGAATACATGTTCATAACATTGGGTTCCACTTATGATTTATCACCGTAAACCTGTTTCGAAGTGTTACAAGAATCTCAGATGCTAGTTTTCCTAGTTTTAAACAAAATTTGATGCTCACGCGCTGCTTGAATTTTGCATTCGTTTTGACAATCGCAGATGGTTCGTGTTAACAAAGTTGATATGGATGCACACAGCACGAAGATTTTTGTCAGACTGAGTCACAAGGCTTAACGAAACTGACAGCTAGAAGCATTAGTCTATACCCACCATCCCACCATCCTGACAGCATAACTTCTGTGTGGTTTTATACTGATCATACCTCGTATAACCCGATCGGTGATACTCGCAGGTAAGTTCTATCCCATCGAATGAGGGACTTGTATTTGCAGCTTGTCTACATCTTCTTTCTCTATTGGGTTCCTGGGAACTGGACTAAGAGCGTTACTCCATTTCGCTCCATGCGAAGCTGTTTGCTCCCAGCCCAGTCGGTCGTGCTGAGCATTTATACTTTTATATCTTTTGTTCATCATGTTTTTTTCTGCTTTCATTTAACTCACCAAAGACGATAGTTTGGTGTCAGGCAGACAGACGAACAACATGAAATGAAGATTCGATATTACCACAAAGTATCATATGAACGATTAAGTACTCTGAATAGAACAAACTGCCACAGCATCGAGAGCCTAGAATCACCTACATCGGTCGGTTCACATGTCAAAACTGTCACTTTCATAATGTTTGCAAAAATTGCCAGGTTATGGTATGAGAAGAAAAAATGCCACCAGGAAACCCTGAGCGAACCCTGGAATGTGATGGCTCCATGATGTAAAAGATACAGAGAGCGTTGCCGTTGCTAACTGGATCTAATTTCATTACAGTAATGGCATTTGGAAAGCTAATGACTATAATAAAGTGAACATGTTTAATGTCATGCCATGCCACGGGGGGTCACATGTCGTGTGGAGGAAAAATAATATAGACACTCGTTTACCTGGCATAAATGAACGTCAAGATGAGGCGAGGGACCTTGAAGAGTGTGATGAGAAAGGATCCCTTGGCCACGGATCCGATGTGGTACTTGATCAGCTTCCTGATGGAGTACAGCACCGGGGAGTCGCTGGCCTCCGCCCCCCTGCACCGGCACACAATGAGTACAAGTTATTTTATTATTACGCCATCCAAGTGCTGGAGTTTAACCAAAAGAACTGCCTGAAATCCAGTTTTATATTATACTTCCAATAGGTAAATGGAAAATAGACAATTGTCATTGTCAGTATAATTCCAACTTTTACATTGTGACATTCATATTTAAGAATAAATAAAAAATAATACATTTTAAACATTGTATTTTACCAATGAATATAGTTTCGAGAGGTTCACTTCTCTCTTCCTCAAGGCACAATGTATGTATACTAAAATAACTACAAACAGAGTTCTTTGAGTTATATATACCATAATATAAATACCGTACAATACAAAAAGAGTGGGAGGAAAGCGCAGGGACTAAAACAATAGTTGTACTATATTATAAATGTAATTATTTTTTATATTTAAAAACACTGTAACGAATATCCACCTATTTTCCCGTGAACCACATTCTAAGAAGCATTCTTAGCGTGAAGATGATGAGGGCCTCCTTTAATCTATACCCATCTTATAAACGGTACAGTTTATCATTTGTATTGCACAAAACTCAAGAACCAATTTCCATATGGCTTCACTGTTGTCTTCCTTATATTATATTATATTATTATATAATCTCTCTGTAGTGTTAATACACTAGGCTACATAATATCATGCTATGTAACTAAGTGCACCTGTAGCACTTGGAATGGGGCTTGATATGTGGAGTAATCTGTAAAAGGTATATAAAGATATAGATTAAGTCTATAGATGCTCCTAACTCATCGTCACAAGTGCCTCTGTGTCAGATGTGTGACACTGTGACAGTGACAAGACCTTCAAACATACTCTGGAAGGTTTGATAAGAAAGGAGATCAGCTAGCTCCTTCACACATTTCCACTTCGACCTACCGCTTACAGGTACAGAGACTAAGTGAAGAATAATGCCTAATAAAGAGATGGATGAAGATGGCAGTAGGGATGAAGATGTACGGAGGCACGCGGCACCAGCGGACTGACCTGAAGTACCAGTGGGTGACGGCTCCGGCGATGGCCATCTGCTGGCAGGCCAGGATGAACTCGCTGGTCCACACCAGGCCGATGAGGTACACCCACCACATGCCCTTCACCCAGGACTGCCCGCCAAACTCGATCACCTCCAGAGCGTACGCTGCGTTACATCAACTTCAGTAAATACATCGCTTGTCGCGGTTACATTGCGGCTGCACGGTACGCAATGCAACATGAGCCATCATTACAGAGAAAAACAAATAAATTTCTAAATGCTTGGAATGTTAAACTAAATATTATGTATTGTGGGACATCTTATCGTAAAGATAAGAAATTACGGTTAATTTCTATTTTGGAGTAATAAATTCTAATGTTTCTAATCAATTCTTAAATTATTATCAGTTAAAAAACATTTTTATCGGGTAGTCCAGAAAGTAATTTCGTATTTTAGGTCAAATACAAACTAAATGTTTTTATATTGAGGCATAACATTATTCTGTAATGTATGCACCATTTTATTCCACTACCCTTACGCCATCTTTTGGAAAACTTTAAAATTCCATCCAAATTTTGACAGGCCTCCAAGAAAGAGAAATTCTTCCTCTTAAGAGAATCAGAGTGAGCTAAGTCAGGTGGATACAGCGAGTGGTTGTCCTGATGAAAGATGACATCCTTCCTATTGGCTAATTCTAGAGACTTCCGGACATTGCTACCTTAATTGGCTAATCGTGAGCAGTATTTCACTGAATTGATCGTCTGGTTATGTGCAAGCAGCTCGTAGTGGATGATTCCCTTCCAATTTCACCAGATACACAGCGTGACCTTTTTCAGATGTACACATTCGGGGTGATTAAAAGTGGTTCACTTTGTTTACTCCACAACTTATCCCACTCAACATTGTCATAGATGATCCACTTTTAGTCCTCGGTCACCATTTCTTTAAAAAATGGTTCATTTTAATTATATTTCAGTCACTGAGCCTCATCGCCGTTACTAAGGATCCCCTCGCCCTCGCCATTCCAACTTGGTCAATTCAGCCGGAAGGCGCGAAGCTGTGCCGTGAAGTTTGTTTTATTTTTCAAGTGGGTGTGCCGTTGTACACCAGCAAGCTCACTATCCAAACCGCTGTACTGGATCTGATAGCACACCGAACTGAGACATACCAACTTGGTCAATTCAGCCGGAAGGCGCGAAGCCGTGCCGTGGAGTTTGTTTTATTTTTCAAGTGGGTGTGCCGTTGTACACCAGCAAGCTCACTATCCAAACCGCTGTACTAGATCTGATAGCGCACCGAACTGAGACATACCAATTCATCATAGATATTGTATTGGATTCAGTCTGCGGTTATTGTATCGGACACTTCCCACCATCCATCCGCATGTGTGTATAAAACATTTTGAATTAGAAAAATTTGCGAGGAAAGTTACAAACTTAATAGGAGGTCATTTTAGATCTTCTAATATGTGACAATAATGTATTTTGTTTTTTGATTATTATAATGTGACATTATGATATTTCCCCACTGGTCCAGAAGTTAGCACCCACCCATCCCCATCCCCGACTGGTTTTACTCCGAGGCCTGTTTCCCCCAAATGTATTATTGTCCCGCAACAAAGTAGCTGCCTTTGCCTAACATACATTTCTGAAGTATTCTCGGAGTAACCAGTATATACATTTCTAGTTTTTTTTTTTTATGTGATTGTAAGACATTTTAGTATTATACTAAAGAAAATGTAGCATGGCCCCTGTGACGTTTCACAAATTTGCCCCAATACAACCTTGTAACGACGTTCAGTAATTTTAATAATTTAATCAACTTTCATATAAACCTCGATTCTAAGTTATTTAGGTAAATACATTACATAAAACTAACAATAATGACAAATTAATACATCTTGTTACAAATTAGCAAAAATATGTCAATTTGTTAAAATCAAATAATATTTGGCGACGTTCGTCAAGTCACTTCATTAGTCAGCATTGGCTAGGGATGGTGGGGTATACGATAATTGGATTTTCGATTTTTTTATACCTAAAATTAAATGTTCGTAATTAGTATTAATTCATAGTGGATCTTGGCCTATTTAAAGATAAATACAAATCATATAATACATTAGAAAGTCAGTATAATGAAAATTAGGAATTAAAACGTCAGTTTAGAGAAAAACAATTTTTCGATTTATAAAAAAAACGATTCGATTTGTAAAAAAAAATGATTTTACCCCATCCCTTTGAGACATGACATTTCAAATGTCACAGGGACCATGCTATATTTTCTTGAGTATAGTGTAATGTACTCCAAATCAATCCTTGATGATAAATTGCCGAGTTTCGGGATGAAGCCCAGATATTAATTTATATAGTTCACGAGTACCCATCAAAATGAATGATGTGGATAAGTTGAGAAGCATTTCAGTGGTAATTCAGCCACTATAGTAGTCACTCTCCTCTAGTAGACATGGCACTCCACTCACACAGGTGAGGGCAACACCACTCGCATTTTCTAGGTCGTGGAAGTATTAATATCAGACAAGCTCTTGAACAAACTTTTATTATTCGAATATAATTGGGAATCTAAACTAAAAATCAAATGCCTCAGGAAAGAATATGACTCATGGAGATGATAAAAAAAAGAATATACAAATTTATATAAGTATGTAAATATTATTTAGATGATTAAATATTAGATAATGAGAGTTACTTTTGATATCAGCGATGCCCCCGTTCCGTGCGGGAGGGTGCGCGGTGGTGGTGGAGGTTGTGGTGAGGGGCAGGCGGGCGCCCCCTGCACCGCTCACTCCTACCAGTGCCCCACCGTCCTGCAAACCCGGAAAGTTGGCTGTCGCCAGACACACCTGAACATAACAACAACAGGCACATACAGTACGAGTACACACTGCAACCATTGGATGAGGGGTTTAAATAGATTTTTATCCCGCGGTAGATTGTCATGACATACAGAAAAGCGCCGATTATCCGCAATAATTGGGAGACACTCAAGTCCAGATAGTTGAAAAAAAGACGGTTAATCCAAATCAAGTTTTCATTGAGTTAAACATTTTAAAATGCTAAGTGTTAAAATGCTAGATAAATGTTATTACGTAAGATATAAATATGAGTACACAAACAAAATTTCCCAATGTTTAGACAAATACAACCGCTAAACGTCATACCGCGGCAACTACATCAGGAAGTCCCAGATCCACCTGTTCTGTTGTCGGTGGGTCCCCCCCCAACTTAATAAAGTTAGCATATTGATGTAATGTAAACCATAGATTTTATAACAGTTTAGGTTCGTTCCACGTGCACGTGCACATGCACAAAACATCTCAGAATGCTCTTCGTCGTCTTACTCGACACATCAGCCATAATAAGTTCACATTCATTCTGTATTCTGTCATACATTGTCACCCTGCAGATTCTATTGTATTCGTCCAAGTGCACACATTTCTGCAACATTTGTTCGGGTCTTTTCACTATTTTTCCATATCCACATTTCACTTCCATTTATCAAAGTTGGTACTAAAATATTGTTTATCATCTTAGCAGACTTTGATACTGTCCAGTTGGAGTACATATGTTTTAGTGCCATCGACGTTGTTTCCTAAATAGAAGAATTCCTCAACTCGCTCCTGCTCCCATCTTTCGTTGTTCACGTGGGTGTATGGATATCACATTTACTTTTCCTTTCACACTTTCCTATCACTGTGATTTTGAATTTCACAACATTAATTTTCAGATCATTCTCCTTTTATCTCTTATACAATTTACTAACTAGATTATAATGGACCCTCATTCTCCTCTCATCTCTCATACAATTTACTAACCAGACTCTATAATGCACCCTCATTTTTCACTAATACTACCATGCTATTAGCATACAACAATCCGCACACATTCCTATTTGACATTTGTATACTATCTATTGACTTGTTGACTGTAGTTCCTTCATACGTGATTCAATGTAAATATTAAACAACCAGGCTGACATAACACATCCTTGTTTTACCACTTTTGAAATATTAAACCACTAAGTCAAAGCACTGTTCACTCTAATACATGCTCTACTTTCAACATACAATGACACAATACTACGTATTAATTTGAATTCAACACAATATTTTTCCCAACTTACCTTTTATCATGTGGTCATATGGTTTATCATGTGGTCATATGGTTTTTGCCAAGTCTACAAATGCACAATATGCTTTTTTTATATATTTTTCCACAATGCATTGTAAATACTTGCCTGTCAAAAACAAACTGCCCATCCATTTCAATATGGCTGAAAATTGAAATGTACATACATCACAGTTGTCACCAACATGAAGAAAAAAGATGGGCGCAATCAAAATAAAACAGCCCGCAAAATTGAAAAATTTCAAACAGCCCGCAAAATTGAAAAATTCTCATTTTTTATCACGCCATATACACATGAAACTGCTAAGTCGCTAACAGGTTTAATGGGATAATATATCAAATGGGAATCTATGGGCAATTTTCTATATTAGCTATACGTAAATAGTTTATTAAAAGAATCAATATAATGAGAATGTCCGCTTCGAAGAGCTCCAGATTATCACTCCAAGCCATCGCATCGGTGCAGATCTAAAACAGGCAGACTCCAGACTGAGCAGCTCCCAGCCACAGAGAGAAAGACAGCAAATCGGGCAATATTTATGACTAGTTGCAACCCGTGAAATATTCACAGAAGTAAAACAAATTCTACATTTATGAAAATATATATTCATAAATCTAAAATTTGTTTATATTTAACATTTACACATCGTCCCCTTCTACACCATTTCAAAAATTGTTAGCTAGGTATTTAAAATTCGTTCAGTATCACGGACCCGCCGAGATTCAAATTTCGAATTACTTTCGGAGAGAATCCAAGTATTCCTCTCTCACTCTCTTGTATTCAAAATCCAATTCTCGTATTCTTTCTTTGACGACAGCCGTCGTATGGGTTTTGGCCTAGTTATACTATGATATAGGTTTGGCAGCAATACAAAATATTCTACGTTGAGTGCAATGGATATCGATGACAGCGGATACTCACCACAACAAGCAGCCAGAAAGCGAAGAACAAGCCGAGAAACACAAAAGTGACGAGGGGCTGCAGGAAGAGGCCAGGGATGGAGCCCAGGCAGGAGGCCGTCTCTTTGAACAGTTGCGATAAGAAGGACACGCGCGTGCGCATCACCACCACCAACAGCAGCAGGATCACCTGCGCACATTTCCAATTCGAGGATTATTGCTGATTCTACGATTTATGGTAGGTTGGCTTTTATTATTGCTTCGGAAAGTATTTTGAATATTTAATTAAAAGTCACAATAACGCTTTATAACGCAATTATTTTCCAATGTTGAATAATATAATATGCTCAGTAATCAGAAGTTACTGACTTTTCCAATGTTGAATAATATAATATGCTCAGTAATCAGAAGTTACTGAGTTTTCCAATGTTGAATAATATAATATGTTCAGTAATCAGAAGTTACTGACTTTTCCAATGTTGAATAATATAATATGCTCAGTAATCAGAAGTTACTGAGTTTTCCAATGTTGAATAATATAATATGCTCAGTAATCAGAAGTTACTGAGTTTTCCAATGTTAAATAATATAATATGCTCAGTAATCAGAAGTTACTGAGTTTTCCAATGTTGAATAATATAATATGCTCAGTAATCAGAAGTTACTGAGTTTTCCAATGTTAAATAATATAATATGCTCAGTAATCAGAAGTTACTGAGTTTTCCAATGTTAAATAATATAATATGCTCAGTAATCAGAAGTTACTGAGTTTTCCAATGTTGAATAATATAATATGCTCAGTAATCAGAAGTTACTGAGTTTTCCAATGTTGAATAATATAATATGCTCAGTAATCAGAAGTTACTGAGTTTTCCAATGTTAAATAATATAATATGCTCAGTAATCAGAAGTTACTGAGTTTTCCAATGTTGAATAATATAATATGCTCAGTAATCAGAAGTTACTGAGTTTTCCAATGTTGAATAATATAATATGCTCAGTAATCAGAAGTTACTGAGTTTTCCAATGTTGAATAATATAATATGCTCAGTAATCAGAAGTTACTGAGTTTTCCAATGTTAAATAATATAATATGCTCAGTAATCAGAAGTTACTGAGTTTTCCAATGTTAAATAATATAATATGCTCAGTAATCAGAAGTTACTGAGTTTTCCAATGTTGAATAATATAATATGCTCAGTAATCAGAAGTTACTGAGTTTTCCAATGTTGAATAATATAATATGCTCAGTAATCAGAAGTTACTGAGTTTTCCAATGTTGAATAATATAATATGCTCAGTAATCAGAAGTTACTGAGTTTTCCAATGTTGAATAATATAATATGCTCAGTAATCAGAAGTTACTGAGTTTTCCAATGTTAAATAATATAATATGCTCAGTAATCAGAAGTTACTGAGTTTTCCAATGTTAAATAATATAATATGCTCAGTAATCAGAAGTTACTGAGTTTTCCAATGTTGAATAATATAATATGCTCAGTAATCAGAAGTTACTGAGTTTTCCAATGTTAAATAATATAATATGCTCAGTAATCAGAAGTTACTGAGTTTTCCAATGTTGAATAATATAATATGCTCAGTAATCAGAAGTTACTGAGTTTTCCAATGTTGAATAATATAATATGCTCAGTAATCAGAAGTTACTGAGTTT
This sequence comes from Odontocerum albicorne, assembly GCA_949825065.1. NCBI lineage: Eukaryota > Metazoa > Arthropoda > Insecta > Trichoptera > Odontoceridae > Odontocerum > Odontocerum albicorne. The sequence goes on along the minus strand of OX463838.1, from coordinate 63,420,846 downwards.
TCCAATGTTAAATAATATAATATGCTCAGTAATCAGAAGTTACTGAGTTTTCCAATGTTAAATAATATAATATGCTCAGTAATCAGAAGTTACTGAGTTTTCCAATGTTAAATAATATAATATGCTCAGTAATCAGAAGTTACTGAGTTTTCCAATGTTGAATAATATAATATGCTCAGTAATCAGAAGTTACTGAGTTTTCCAATGTTGAATAATATAATATGCTCAGTAATCAGAAGTTACTGAGTTTTCCAATGTTAAATAATATAATATGCTCAGTAATCAGAAGTTACTGAGTTTTCCAATGTTAAATAATATAATATGCTCAGTAATCAGAAGTTACTGAGTTTTCCAATGTTGAATAATATAATATGCTCAGTAATCAGAAGTTACTGAGTTTTCCAATGTTGAATAATATAATATGCTCAGTAATCAGAAGTTACTGAGTTTTCCAATGTTAAATAATATATGCTCAGTAATCAGAAGTTACTGAGTTTTCCAATGTTGAATAATATAATATGCTCAGTAATCAGAAGTTACTGAGTTTTCCAATGTTGAATAATATAATATGCTCAGTAATCAGAAGTTACTGAGTTTTCCAATGTTGAATAATATAATATGTTCAGTAATCAGAAGTTACTGACTTTTCCAATGTTGAATAATATAATATGTTCAGTAATCAGAAGTTACTGAGTTTTCCAATGTTGAATAATATAATATGTTCAGTAATCAGAAGTTACTGACTTTTCCAATGTTGAATAATATAATATGTTCAGTAATCAGAAGTTACTGAGTTTTCCAATGTTGAATAATATAATATGTTCAGTAATCAGAAGTTACTGACTTTTCCAATGTTGAATAATATAATATGCTCAGTAATCAGAAGTTACTGAGTTTTTTCTTTTCCATATTTATTTCAAGTACTTTAAGGTGTGAAAATGACCAGGGTAAAAAGTGACGCAGTAACTTATATAATAGTTCACTAGATGCAGATGCCGGCATTATACAATATATGAAGATAACAGTTTCCACTTCAACTTTGTGGAGTTCCATAATAGAATATTTGATAATAAATAGCTTTGTTATTCCAATAATTAAATGACATTGATCCCTGTGACACACGCCTCTGCCTTCGTATCTCCTCGTATCTATCTAAATTGTCTTCAGGGGGAATGATGCCGGGATTGTTACGAGAACAATGAATAAATGACATTGATCCCTGTGACACACGCCTCTACCTTCGTATCTCTCTAAATTGTCTTCAGGGGGAATGATCCCGGGATTGTTACGAGAACAGTGATAAAATGACATTGATCCCTGTGACACACGCCTCTACCTTCGTATCTCTCTAAATTGTCTTCAGGGGGAATGATCCCGGGATTGTTACGAGAACAGTGATAAAATGACATTGATCCCTGTGACACACGCCTCTACCTTCGTATCTCTCTAAATTGTCTTCAGGGGGAATGATCCCGGGATTGTTACGAGAACAATGATTTCATCAGAAGTGTATATTTGACCTAAACGAAATATTTTAATGAACCCCCTTTCAAAAAAAAAAATTTTTGGTTACTTATTTATTACTGTTTTATTTTTGCTAATGACTTTATTTATCTCTAATGTTTCTAAATTAATGATTTTGTCTCAAGACATACGTCACAAAGATTATTATATAACCAATGTCTCAAGACATACGTCACAAAGATTATTATATAACCAATGGATGTTGTCCAGGTCTGGCTTGAGTGGAACTTATCATCTGCAATATGTAAGGAAATTAAAAAACATTTTCTTTCTCGATTCTCGTGTTGAACCAACTGCCGCTGGTGACATCTTAAAGTCATATATAATAAATAACAACAAGATAATAAACATTGAGTTTTAATTTACACTTCACTAATATTATACTTATTTTCATTAACTTGACATAGTCGTCTCATTATAAGTAGTGTCATTTGCCACAAACAATGAAATTGTTCGCCGGCAATCTGTTTCAGACAATCTAACATACACGCATCTCTCAAGTGTTATAGATATCCCATCAATATAGATATTAAATCAGAGTGCCAGCATGTAACACGTATATATCATACTATATCATATATCCTCCCAGACACATTCATTATATACGTGTATATTCTTTTGTACTGTTTTGTACAATTTGGCGGGCTAATTGACATGTGACGATTCTTTCATTAACCAGAGATATTCAATTACCTTTAGCAAAAACCGGAATGAGACCCATACTTTTGGGCTCCATCAGGAATTGAACCCGAAACTCCTGGGTCGGAAGAAAAACAAACGTTCTCCTGACTCGTCGTTGAAAATAAATTTTACGCTCTAAATTAAAATGTATTAATAAGACAGATTCTACCGTCCTTTCATTTTTACGCTCACGTAAAGCTAAGTCAATATTGGAATCGATAGTGGAATCTTGCAAATTATAAATTTCATCTACAATGTTTACATTTACCTAAAAATCTAAAAAATCATTTTAAATTGCAGAAATTACGAGGGTGGATCAAATATAAACGAGACTTTTGTTTTAGAGGATGTCATTTTAATGGAGCCTGTGGAGTGGGGAGAGCAGTCGGCGGCCTCAGCAGATTCCGTCATTAGTATGGCACACGATTGTCTGAGAAAGAGGTGCACCGATCTGAGAAAGAGGTGATCGATGAATATTATACAACACATAATTATCACTCGTGAGCATGTAAAACCGGCCGAAATTCTGAGGAGACTGATGGCACAGTTCGAGGATCAAACACTGTCAAAGCCCCGTGTATTTGCCTGGCATAAAGAGTTCATGGAAGGCCGTGAAGGGGTCGAAAGAGAGCCATGATCGTCGCCCACGGACAAGCATTACCGAATAGAACATTAACGCCATTCGTCATCTTCTGGAAGGCGCCTGACGTTTGACAGTTTCCGAAATTTGTTCCGAGATAGGAATAAGTGATGGGAGCACTCAATCCATAATCACAAAGGACCTAGAATTCCTTAAAGTGTCTGCTCGATAGATCCCACGTCTTTTGACTGCAGATCAAAAGTTAGCACATTTGCACGTCTGTGAGCAGCTCTTGGCGCGGTTTGCACAAGAAGGGAAACACATTTTTGAGTCATTACCTGTGATGAAACTTGGGTACACCACTACACGCTCGAGTCGAAACAAGACAACATGGAGTGGAGAAAGAAGGATGAAGCAGCCCCTGCGAAAGCCAAGACTCGGCTTTCAGCTGGTAAGGTGTTGGCGAGCGTTTTTTGGGATTGGCGCGGGATATTGCACATTGATTTTTTGCATGATCGTCGCACCATTAATGCGGCGTACTACTGCGAGCTTTTGAGTGAAGTTAAACTTGCTTATCGATGCAAAAGATGTGACCAACCAATATGAGAAGTGATTCTTCTCCATGACAATGCGAGGCCCCATACTGTAGATGTAACATGCCAACCATTGGAGGAAATGAGTTTGACACGACTGGAACACCCTTCCTATTGCCCTGAACTATCGCACTGCGACTTTGATCTCTTTGGGCCATTGAAAGAAGCTCTGGGAGGCCAATGATTCAATGACGACGATGGAGTAGAGGGGTTTGTGCGCAATTGGCTGCTGACACAACCCACTTCTTTTTACGACGGGATAAAAACTACCGATCTGCTTGGAAAAATGCATTTCTAAAGCAGATTATGTAGAAAAATTATGTGTATTTGGCCTTTTTCTTTCTGCAAATAAAAAAATAAAAACAATAAAGTCTCGTTAATATTTGATCCACCTGCGTAGTTTCTGAAGAAATATGTTGGAAAATTATATTTGCTAAAAACATTTTTCCAGATATTTTTACACTATCTAACAATACATGTATCTGTTTTACTTCACTCATTGATGTCAATATAATTATCTTGGATAAAATGTTTTACTTCACTCATCGACGTCAATATAATTATCTTGGATAAAATGTTTTACTTCACTCATCGACGTCAATATAATTATCTTGGATAAAATGTTTTACTTCACTCATCGACGTCAATATAATTATCTTGGATAAAATGTTTTACTTCACTCATCGACGTCAATATAATTATCTTGGATAAAATGTTTTACTTCACTCATCGACGTCAATATAATTATCTTGGATAAAATGTTTTACTTCACTCATCGACGTCAATATAATTATCTTGGATAAAATGTTTTACTTCACTCATCGACGTCAATATAATTATCTTGGATAAAATGTTTTACTTCACTCATGGACGTCAATATAATTATCTTGGATAAAATGTTTTACTTCACTCATCTCGGTCAATAAAATGTAAAATAAAGAATATCGAAAACTTCTTACCGTTATTACAGTAGCAATAATAGAATACCACAAGAAAGCCTTTTCATTCCTCAAAGACTCCTGAAAAAGAGTAATAAGAATAATCTTAGAATAGTACAAGTTACTCGTATCGTCGCGTCACATAAATACATACCTCCTCGTACCGTGATGCCACGTCCATTTTGGGATAGGCAGAGATTTGGGACAACATGATTCATTTTGTATTTCTATATTCACTCGCACTCTGATCATCTGAATCTTAATAATAACACTTGTCACCGGCACAGCACTTGTGTAGACAGCGCCCCTGGGAGTTTGCAACTTGTTAAATTAAAATAATGTTACATAATTAAAATAATGTCATACCCTTCATGTTTACCCTCGGATGGTGATCTTGAATGAGCATGTGCCACACAGCAAACCACTACAGTTTACGTCTCGCTATCTTCTATTAAAATAATGTCATACCCTTCATGTTTACCCTTGGATGCTGATCTTGAATGAGCATGTGCAACACAGCAAACCACTACAGTTTACGTCTCACTTTCTTCTCTGTAAATGCATCTACCGTCATTGAAGTCCATATTCACGGTTATGTCTGATTTTTTTGTGATGAGGCTACTATGTTGTCGATTTGAGGCTACTATGTTGTCGATTTGAGGCTACTATGTTGTCTGTTTTGTTTTAGTGTGGATCTTAAATATATTTTATTCGCTTCACTTATGAAAAATTTAATTCCATTCTTACTATAAATGGTGCGCATAAATAATACATCGATCAATAAGTCCCGGAACTAACAACATTTGTTTCAACATTTGAACTAAAACAACATTTGTTTGCCAAAATTCTTCTTTATTCATCAACGTAGTCTCCTTCAAGAGTGATACATTCATTCTAACGCTTTCCTAACTTTTCTATGCCAGCCGTGTAAAACCATTTATCTTTGGTTTCATTTGTGTGTACGATCGCGTTTGAAATCAGCATACCACCGACAAATGGTTGTTTTCGACGGAGCAGAGCCCGGATAACACTTTTCAAGCCATCGCTGAGTTTGAACAGTATTTTTTCCCATTAAAAAGCAATATTTTATAACAACACACGAAATTCGGTTTTGAAAATAGCAAAAGTAGCGTCACTAAAACCACTGTAACTCAATGACACAATGTCGGAATGTCATGAAAGTTTGACATGTAACTTCTAAAGGTTGGTACTAACTGAGAATGGTATGGATTTGTTATTAGAGGCGCCATCTGTTAGTTAGTCCCGGGGCTTATTGATCGATGTGTTACTATAAATGGTGCGCATAAATAAAATAATGTAAATATTTGGATAAACAACTACTCATTTTTTTTAAATTATTAATTTGCTAAGCTGCAACATGGAACAGTCCTGGTTATCATTGGATTTTAATTATTAGTTTGCTAAGCTGCAGCATGGAACAGTCCTGGTTATCATTGGATTTTAATCATTCTAATAAATATTTTTATGACCAATTTATAAATGTTTAGGCGTCCCCTTTGGCTCGGCGCCCATAGGCAAATGCCTAAGTTTGCCTGTTAGAAAATGCGGCTCTACTTGTCACTACAAGAGTGCTTTAAAAATATTTGTCAGTTGTTGATGTTAATGGCCTTTAAATTTAGGTTTATACTCACGAGTAACAACATGCTGGAAGGGATGTCACGGAGGCCTCGCTTAATCTCATAGTAGGTGTACCATAAGAGCGCGGTGCCTAGCACGGAGGAGATGGAGACAACGATCATGAAAATCCAGGAGACGAGCGTAGCTAGCAGGTGCAGGATAGACACCATCACCAATGACAGCCCTGCAAGGCAAACTTCATCAGCACACATCATTCTTCCCTGATCAATTTCAATAATCTATCGCGGTGTGGAGAATAAAATTGCCTAAGAGAGATGAGTTGAAGTAAAAAATAAAGATTGGTGATGTACGAGGGTGATCCCAGAAGTACCCGACCTGACGTATAGATGGCGGTTGTTGCTTTAAAAAATTACTATGGTAGAAAGTACTAAACTTATAAAGCTTAAGTTTCAAGTTTTAAGATGCTACGTTATTTAGTATTTGTTTGGCAGCCGCCAATAGTGAACGCTCTCAGTGAATTTATAAACATGGAAAAAATTGGTCATCGTTATGTGATACAATACGTTCATTTGAAAGGTCTAAGTCCAACCAATATCAAAGCCGAACTAGATTCTACTCTGGGGGAGTTTACAACAGTAAAATATTGGGTGGCAGAGTTTAAACGAGGCCGTACGATCTGCCAAGACGAACATCGCAGTGGTCGACCAAATGAGGTGACCACGCCAGAAATGGTAAAGAAAATCCACAAAATGGTATTGGATGACCGTCGATTGAAAGTGCGCGAGCTAACAGACATGGTAGGCATTTCAAAAAGTGCTGTACATCGCATATTGACTGAAAATTTGGACATGAGAAAGCTGTGCGCAAGATGGGTGCCGCGTTTGCTCACAATGGAACAAAAACAGCGTCGTGAGGATGTTTCAATCGAGTGTTTGGCGATGTTTCACAGCAATAAAGCCGAGTTTTTGCGTCGATTCATAACCATGGATGAAACATGGGTCCATCACTTCACACCTGAGACGAAGGAACAGTCAAAACAATGGTCTGAAAGGGGAGAATCGGCTCCAAAAAAGGCGAAGACAGTTCCATCTGCAGGCAAGGTCATGGCGTCAGTTTTTTGGGATGCGCGTGGGATAATTTTCATTGATTATCTTCAAAAAGGAAAAACAATCAACAGCGAGTATTATATGAACTTATTGCAGTGTTTGAGTGATGAAATCAAGAAAAAACGGCCGCATTTGGCAAAAAAGAAAGTGTTGTTTCATCAAGACAATGCACCAGTTCACACATCCGTTATCGCGGTGGCCAAAATCAATTAATTAAAGTTCGAATTGCTTCCTCACGCACCCTATTCGCCAGATTTAGCCCCTTCGGATTATTTTCTTTTTCCAAACTTGAAAAAATGGCTCGGTGGTAAAATATTTGCCAGCAATGAAGAAGTGGAATCTGCGGTTGATGGCTATTTTGAGGCGCTCGACGTTTCTCACTATATAAACAGGGTATCGAAGCTATTGAACATCGCTGGAAAAAGTGTGTCGAGCTGAAAGGAGACTATGTTGAGAAATAAAAATATTTTTTCCCAAATTTTTTGTGTTTTCTTTGTTAGGTCGGGTACTTTTGGGACTACCCTCGTAGATATGTGTAATATATGTATGGTCAGAGAATGTGAAACAAATCTCTCAATACTTGCAACAATCTCTCTTGGGACTCAAATGATTTGATTAATGTATATTGTGCCAATGTCAAACAAAAAAATAGACGCATTGAGGATTGCCATCTATTGAGATTAGGATTGCCCGTACTGTCAATTTATCTTATTATATTCAACTATCGAGAAAAAAACACCTCAATCAAAGTTACCTTCTTACAATTTTAGTTTTATTTAAAGAGGAAATACTCGTATATCAATTTACAGTTTAAGTTTTACCGTGACCAATTTATTTATTTACGAAAATTTAGGCAGTTTATTATAAAGTATACAAATGGTGAATTAATTGCTTTTCCAACTGACCAGACAAGAGTTTACACATATTCGTGCCAATTGCTGGGTTCATCGTGAAAGGTTAAGTTATATCCAAAAAGAAAAAAATACTTAAAGCATTAAATAAAATATTGCAAATGGATAAACACAGTCGGTCACTGAAGAATTACTATCCAAAAATACAATAATTTGCATACAGATGCTTATGTCGATGCGATGCGATGCTGATTTCGAATACTTCAAATGTGTAGGAATCAACTTGGCAATATAATTATAAATATCTCTGTGAAATATTAAAAAGCGATCAATAACTTACCGAGAGCCACAAAGGAGAATATTAAAAGTTCTTTCCAGGACGAGTAGAGATCAACTAAAATTTGCTCAACTGTGTCCCAGCTGTTGAGGAAATCATAGAAATCTTTAAATACTTCTTGCGCTATTTCTTTGACTGGCTTGGGCACGCACCGATGCAGAACGGGGATGCTCTCGTAGACAGGTAACGTAGGGCACGTGTAGTTATCATTAATAGCCAAAGCTCGTCCCACTGAGGTCACGTCGATATCATATCTGCAGAGATTAGTCCCAGTCCTCTTATAGAAAGCTTTCATATCGTCCATACTCTCTAGCCTCTCGGTCGGACATTGCTTAACGCAGATTTTGAGAGCTTTTCTTAAATGTCTGATATCGAAAAACAACAAATAGCGTTTATCATATGTATCTATTCCAGATAAGGGAAAGTGCGATAGCTTTTCGTTGTGTTTAACACCGCAAGTGTTGCCAAAAGAGTCATATCCATTAATGATCCTCAGAGGGTTGCCATAAACAAAAGCAAATGCCGCAATAATAATCTGCAAGAAGATAAGATAAATAATGATGTTATTAAGAGAGTAACACACTCTCGGAGCACTTTCACAATCAGAACTTCGTATCATTTTTCAATGAGAATTATTTTTTAGACAAAAAGTAATTAGAAAGGTATTTTTAGGATTAAGCCTTACATTTCAACATTTTTACACAACACTGCATTTTTAGGATTAAGCCTTACATATCAACATTTTTACACAACACTGCATTTTTAGGATTAAGCCTTACATATCAACATTTTTACACAACACTGCATTTTTAGGATTAAGCCTTACATATCAACATTTTTACACAACACTGCATTTTTAATGAATTCACATCCAATTTATCAAAGATTTAGACAGATTAGAATATTCCTCATGAAATAACTTTGTTACTTCACTAATCACATTTTGTCACCCTTGTATTTCTACCCCTATCCCTATCCCTACCCCTATCCCTATCCCTATCCCTATCCCTATCCCTATCCCTATCCCTATCCCTATCCCTATCCCTATCCCTATCCCTATCCCTATCCCTATCCCTATCCCTATCCTAGCATTGTTATTATTAGGTGTTACTGGTATTGTTTTATTTGAAGTGTGTGTGTGTGTGTGCGGTCTGGTCTATTGACCCAAAGGAAATATTTCAATGAGTAGTGATGTCTTTGTATGGTTTGGTTATATTATATATAGTATTACTGTTTAATGTTTACTGTTTAATAATGGCTTTACGTCCCTCTTATGTTTCTAATTCCTCTTATTATTATGTATAATTGTTGTGACTTGCAAAATGTTTAACTCTACTTTCTTTGAATTCATGATATGTTCTCGCATCCTTCCTTCCTCCGTTCCTGTGTCATTACAATCAATTTACTTTTAGAAGCACATTTTATTTCTTAAACAGCTCTTATGTAACTCATCTCCTTCGTCCCTGGGACATGAAAAATGGTCTTTCCACATTCGTGATTTTCTTAAATGCGGAAGACTGTTGATGACAATGCATATTGTAACACTCTGAGAAAACTTAGAAGTGCCATTCTAATCATAATAAGTGACATAAATACCATCGTATCATATCCCTGTCCGACATTCCTATCTCGACATAAATACCATCATATCATATCCCTGTCCGACATTCCTATCTCGACATAAATACCATCATATCATATCCCTGTCGGACATTCCTATCTCGACATAAATACCATCATATCATATCCCTGTCGGACATTCCTATCTCGACATAAATACCATCATATCATATCCCTATCGAACTTTCCTATCTTGACACACTTTCTTAGCTTTTTCCACATGCATACAACTCGTACGAATTCTATATTTCCTTCTTTCAAAATATAATTCACTCGATCCGACCATACTTTCCTCGCTCTTCCTCTCACATTTGCACTTTGGATATAATAAATCATGTTTAATTTTTATGGTTTGTTTTCAACTTCAAAACGGGCATTATTTTAAGACACGCCACACACACACACACCACACACACCATACCATACACACACACACACCACACCTCGTATAATACAAAAATCTCAAATGGAATACTAAATAATAGTGGAATAACAAAGTAATAAATATTCTATACATACATACGAGTATATCACAATGTTGAACTCGGCATTATTTCCTGAATTTACTGAAACACTCGGAGGCTTAACCTGTACACGGCGTTAAAAATCAAATTCCACGAATCCTGTGCGCGGCACAATTTTGGCGTTTTTTAATTTCTAAGTTTAAACGCATATTTTGTTTAGAATCACTGATATTTGATTACACCACCGAGTAAACATGACATTCAAGTAATTTTCTGGTAATAAATAATAGTCATTACTCTTAAGGAGACTCATTAAATAAACTAAACATTACGTAAAATACACAAAGGAATGCTACAGATTCATTCATTCATTCTTGATCACAGGCGTTTGTGCTTCCCGCGAGGAACACGTTAAACTGCCTTGCTTTGTCTTCTTAAATGTAATAATATTCTTGTCTCCTACTGTTCTTTTTATTAATCCTGTTTAAAACTATGTATAGTTAATAAAAGTTGCATAATATCGTTAAAAATGTTTTTTTTAATTATAATAAAATTTTTGAAAGTATTATAAAGAATATAATACTTTCTAATTTTACAAGAAATTTACATCAAGTTTGTGCAAGTACCTCGCCTCAAAATAAGCAAATACTAAGAGGTGCTAAGCAGCAGCCTGCCCCTGCCCCTGCCCCAGCCTCTGCCTCTGCAGGCTGTTGCTCAGCCCACATTAACAGCTGATTAACAGATTCAGATAATGGACTGCATTCATTCTCAAACATACTTAATATTGAAATTGAGACATGATAAAACAAAACATTGTACTGTTTTATTGTCTCGATTTCATGGCAGGAACTTCTAATAAAGGCGACCCACAGGCCCGTATTGAGAGATACGCCGTGTATGACTTTAAAATACATTACTAAATGACTACAGTGATTCAATTTTGATGATAATTTTGCAGTTTCCCGTCTTGAAGGTCGCGAAACTCCCACAGTGTTAGTTTTACTAAATTCTTTAATTAACTCGCTGAATATAGCCGTAGACACATAATACACTTACATACTAACTACTATGAGACACAAACACAAACAAACCGCATATTTATTTGAAAGTTATCAAAATAGAGTGAAAATTAAAATCTTACCATTAGCGTCCAAAATGCGGCAAACAAAACGAACCAGAACACATCAGTACACCGCTTGGATGTAGTCGGCTCCTCGTTGGATGACACTTTACTTTCGAGACATCCCATTTTGTACGATTAGAAAGATAGCGTAGAGTCATAAAATATTTATTTTTTAAGAAAAACTAAAGAAAAACACCGCCAACTTTGACAACTTGTTGACAACAATCAACACATCCAAACAATGACAAACCGGGAGGGGCAGCACAAGGGGCGGGCCGCGGAAAGTACGAGCCATCGAGAATTCAGCGGAGCGGGACTTTGAAGCCACTCTCTTTGACCGACGGCTAGCGGCAATTTGTCCGCCGGAATATTCGGATGTCGAGCCGTTTATCCGACGATAAGTTTTCCCAATAAAAGACAAAAATATACTATGATGTATTCGTATGAATTTATTCGTCACAAAAAATATTTTAGATTGTAAATAGTTGAAGAGTTGTGGAATTCAGAAATGACTATTTCCAAAAATTATGATATTGATATGTAATACATTGACATGATAATGAAAAGTGACATTACTTTTATGATTAACTGAGCCATTCCTACTAAGTGCGAAAAAGACCTTTTTGACTGTTGCGCGCTTGGCGAAACCCAAACCCGTCCTTCACGAACAAATTATTATTATGCAGTATTTTTCGGCATTGTATGCTATGCAGCCAGACTTCGGGGCCCTCAGAAGTTAAATGTTGATCGGCAATCAACGGTGGGCACTATTGCCAAAGTTTATAGGATATAATAGGAGCTCGGCGGAAGCACCCTCGGAGCTAACAGAGCTCGGTTCGTTGGATCTGGAAGTCCGGCGTCACGCTGCGATTATTCTGATCGTGAATAGTTAACTCGAGAGGATAGGTGACGTTCACTTTCACCCCTTGCCACGGATGATCCTCGCGCGATTCATAATCTAGATTCTAGACCATAGTATCCCAAACGTTTTCGCCCCGTAGACCACTTGCCGATGTTTTGTTTTCCGTGGACCTCCTGCCTGCCTAATATTGAATTTTCCTAAATTTATTAACTTCAAATGTGTTTTTGACAGCTGACACAGTGCTGTTCACCTTGATAAGGGTTTTTATAGAGTGGACAATTGTAAAAAAAGAAAAACATGTACTTACAATTTTTATTCATACCTTTATTGAAAAGATACAAAATGCAAGTAAATATTTGGCTTTGGAACGAAACAAATCAAAACCTAATAAAATTCTTACATAAAATGAATACTGTATGAGAAATGTAATATGTTAATACTGTTAATGAGCGGTATGAATCTGATGCCCTGATAGCAATGGTTCAATATTTGGCTTCAAATTATTGAGGCCTTAAATATTAGTGATTAGCATTCGATTTATTTATATAAGTATTTTCTATATCTAATATAAGTATTATGTACACACAATCTCTGTTAGGTGTAATAAGACATTTACGGAACGCCTAAATATTGACGACGATCTGCCTAAATGGGACCCCCATTTACATCTCGTGCACCCCCATTTTCTTTTCTCGCTGACATAGACCCCCTGCAAGTGGAAATCGACCCTTGGGGGTCCATACAGACCAGTTTGGGAATCTTGAATCTAGACGATAATTTCGGAAGCGGTCTCCATTTACATCGATACATCTTCGGGCCGATCGGCTACTCCGATTTAGAGGCGACAAAGAACTTCGTTATCTACTGAAGCTAGTCATTAATAGAAAGCTGGAAAGATGAGCTTAACACACATTTTTTAATTTAAAAAACGTTAAGTAAAATAATTATCTTGATGCGCTCATAGTCGTCACCTGTCTACCTATGTTATTAAAAAGTCGGTTGTCATAGAAATAAATGTCGCGTTTCCTCATAATCAAAGGAAAAATACAAGCAAATGGGGCGTTTTTGTAATATAATATAATATTTCTTGCTTTTTTTGTTCGCAAATTCGTTTATCAATTCAACAAAATCTCATGATTTTAACATGTCAGATTATTGATAAACCTTGGCCAATGTTGTTCCGTAAATAATTTTGAATTCGCGACAATATGGAAAAATACCTTTCTCCTTGGCAACTACTATTGTAGGTTGTAGGTACACACACATAATATTATAGTATATATTATACTGATAAAGATTCCCAAAGCAATTCTAAAGTTAGGGAAGGTACCTACGTAGAATCTAACTCCCATCTTTTAGAAGTCCGCGCAATTCTTGACTTTTCAACGTCACCTTGAATTGATTCACAAAACTGACGCACTGACCAAATCTCTAGATTCTATATTGGGTCACGAGAGCTCTGCGTGTATTCTTGTATTTTCAATAAGGATATACGACTATTACAATTCTTAAAGAATCCAAATATTTTTTTTATTTATGTATCGTAATTTTTTTCATTTTATTTTTTGAGGCCCCGGGGCCCTTTGAATTTGGGGCCCTGGGCTACAACAGCCTCTTTAGCCCTATACTTAATTCGAATCTGCATATTGCAATTGGAAAATTTGTCCCCAAAATCTACATTTTCTTGTTTAACTTCAGGAAAGTGTGTGGTTCCATTACCCCACTTGAAAGTTTTAAGCGTGATTTAAGTGAGATTCGACAAGAATAAAAATCATGAAATTTTAAGGTTAGAAATCAGTATTTAGCATTTAAGGAAGACTATGAATACAGGCTTAAGCATTTAAGGAAGACTATGAATACAGGCTTAAGCATTTAAGGAAGACTATGAATACAGGCTTAAGCATTTACTCAATTAAATTAATAAAAGCCTAATAAAACATTTGTTTCAAGAAAAATATGATTGAGGAAGTAGTTAATGTTAATAAGGATAAATAGAAATGGATTCTGTATGTTAACTGTAAGAACAGGAAGAATAAGATGCGGCCTTAATTAAGTATAAGGCACATATTTAGCGAGAAAACTTCTCAGGGGAAGGCAATCTGCAAAGGAAATCTTTGTAGATCTTTCGATATGTGATAATAATTTCGATGGCACATTAGTTATTTTTATTGGTCCTCGAATATACGAGTATGTAATATCAGCCTTTACTATAAAGAGAAAAAAATTGTCTTAAAACATCGGTTTATATGATATTCAGACTAGTACAGTTATGTATTCTCCTTTGTAGTTTTTTTAAGAATGCTGATATTGTTAATTTCTTTTATAAAGTTTAATATTTTGTTTCTAATTTTTATTTTATATAGTAAACAAATATTGTACCTGCTTTAATGTAACTGCTATGTGTCAAGGAGACTGAAGTGTCGTTTATTTTATCACAAATCAATTTATAAGTGTCAAAGAAATCCACTGGTAACTTTGAAAGTTAGCAGAGTATTTTTTAGTATTAATAAAATAACTGTTGGACAATTTGTCATGTCAGACTGTCTACAAATTGAGTTTTGGTCCATCAGAACTAATTGAGAGTTATTTCTCACCTTCTCACCTGAATATCTCCACAGAACTACACATACAGATCATTAATGATCACTTTCGTATCAAAGTATTTTCTGAATTATACGAAATGCTATACGTGTTTCTCAAAGTATATTTTTTAAATTTGAGAAATTCTTTCTCGTTCTTATCTCGCATCTTAGAATTATCTTTATCTGAAAAAACTTACCCTTTTCCATTTTTTAATATGCAAATTAAATTAACTATCAATACCTATGAATGGAACATACATTTTTTTATACTCCAAAATATACAACAATTTTTTTCATCAGCAAATCCTTTCATCGTGAATATATGTACTTATATATTATATAATATCATAATGAATCAGAAAGTCGGTGAAAAGAAAAATATATTAGTTATTTTGAAGAAGTCACATCCTCGTTATTCTTCCATTTCAAGTATTTTGTTTTTATGCTAATCAAATATTCACTTAAAAGCACTTTTGAAACACTTCAATAAGTGAATTCCACCTTGACAATTCATACAATTACTCAGACATACTTCAAATAATAAATGAAAGATTATGAACAGAAAAAATGTATTATGAATCAGATAAAGATATCCCCAGGCAAGTGGTGTAGTTATGTTATGTTACATATGGTAGTCGTAATATTATATTGTAATATAATCAATTCTTTCATTTTGCTTAATAAAGCTCCTATTTTTTTCATTAAAAATGTATTCCTTAACTATTGTATTGGGAATAGTATATGACTATATCTAGAGTAGATAGAATAGTTGTGGAAGAGATCAACTGAATACAATATATGTGTATTCATATTTCAATTATTGTATAAAATCATTCATACAAATCGCATTGTAACAGAATCTTACACATGTTATTTTTATATAACATCCTTAACTGCCTCGCAATCCCCATATATTTTTCTCGTAAATGTTTAGATAGTGTGTCTCTCCAATCATAAACTCAAATTCTACTCAACCAGCGGGAAATTACCCGTTGACTTCTCCAATTCACTCTGGAATAACACCAACACTTTTTCCACTTAATTTACAGGGGATGCCTATGACTATGATAGTATATATTCCACCTAATTTACAGGGGTATAAGGGGATGCCTATGACTACGATAGTATATATTCCACCTAATTTACAGGGATATAAGGATGTCTATGACTACGATAGTATATATTTCACCTAATTTATAGGGGTATAAGGATGCCTATGACTATGATAGTATATATTCCACCTAATTTACAGGGGTATAAGGGGATGCCTATGACTACGATAGTATATATTCCACCTAATTTATAGGGGTATAAGGATGTCTATGACTACGATAGTATATATTTCACCTAATTTATAGGGGTATAAGGATGCCTATGACTATGATAGTATATATTCCACCTAATTTATAGGGGTATAAGGATGTCTATGACTACGATAGTATATATTTCACCTAATTTATAGGGGTATAAGGATGCCTATGACTATGATAGTATATATTCCACCTAATTTATAGGGGTATAAGGATGTCTATGACTACGATAGTATATATTCCACCTAATTTATAGGGGTATAAGGATGCCTATGACTATGATAGTATATATTCCACCTAATTTATAGGGGTATAAGGATGTCTATGACTACGATAGTATATATTTCACCTAATTTATAGGGGTATAAGGATGCCTATGACTATGATAGTATATATTCCACCTAATTTACAGGGGTATAAGGGGATGCCTATGACTACGATAGTATATATTCCACCTAATTTACAGGGATATAAGGATGTCTATGACTACGATAGTATATATTTCACCTAATTTATAGGGGTATAAGGATGCCTATGACTATGATAGTATATATTCCACCTAATTTACAGGGGTATAAGGGGATGCCTATGACTACGATAGTATATATTCCACCTAATTTATAGGGGTATAAGGATGTCTATGACTACGATAGTATATATTTCACCTAATTTATAGGGGTATAAGGATGCCTATGACTATGATAGTATATATTCCACCTAATTTATAGGGGTATAAGGATGTCTATGACTACGATAGTATATATTTCACCTAATTTATAGGGGTATAAGGATGCCTATGACTATGATAGTATATATTCCACCTAATTTATAGGGGTATAAGGATGTCTATGACTACGATAGTATATATTCCACCTAATTTATAGGGGTATAAGGATGCCTATGACTATGATAGTATATATTCCACCTAATTTATAGGGGTATAAGGATGTCTATGACTACGATAGTATATATTTCACCTAATTTATAGGGGTATAAGGATGCCTATGACTATGATAGTATATATTCCACCTAATTTACAGGGGTATAAGGGGATGCCTATGACTACGATAGTATATATTCCACCTAATTTACAGGGATATAAGGATGTCTATGACTACGATAGTATATATTTCACCTAATTTATAGGGGTATAAGGATGCCTATGACTATGATAGTATATATTCCACCTAATTTACAGGGGTATAAGGGGATGCCTATGACTACGATAGTATATATTCCACCTAATTTATAGGGGTATAAGGATGTCTATGACTACGATAGTATATATTTCACCTAATTTATAGGGGTATAAGGATGCCTATGACTATGATAGTATATATTCCACCTAATTTATAGGGGTATAAGGATGTCTATGACTACGATAGTATATATTTCACCTAATTTATAGGGGTATAAGGATGCCTATGACTATGATAGTATATATTCCACCTAATTTATAGGGGTATAAGGATGTCTATGACTACGATAGTATATATTCCACCTAATTTATAGGGGTATAAGGATGCCTATGACTATGATAGTATATATTCCACCTAATTTATAGGGGTATAAGGATGTCTATGACTACGATAGTATATATTTCACCTAATTTATAGGGGTATAAGGATGCCTATGACTATGATAGTATATATTCCACCTAATTTATAGGGGTATAAGGATGTCTATGACTACGATAGTATATATTTCACCTAATTTATAGGGGTATAAGGATGCCTATGACTATGATAGTATATATTCTTTAAAAAAGAAATTGTCACTGTAAAACTGATTAAAATAATTTATGTTTTTATATATCAATTAATTAGTACAATGAATAAACTTTATAGCCTCATTATTATTATGACCAACGTGAATTTTGTGTTGTCACAATGAATGTATTATAAATATGCTATACTCATAGTTAGTTAACATACATTCCTGTAAAATGACTGTTGTATGAATACTTAATTGAACTTGAAAAATTTGTAATCTGTATGAATTTTTTACTTTTTAAAGCATTTTTTTAAATAATGTCAAGAGTCCAAAAAAACGCTTAATTGTCCTAATAATATGTACAATTTTACAATAAACTCGCTTATATTTTTGTATTTATTTCATCCACACTCATTACCGACCTTAAAATAATATATATTTTTAACACAATCAACAATATAAAATTGTTCAGAATACAGCACAGCACATGTCTTAACAGGTTTATGTTTACTATAAATATCGTGATACTTATTTATATTTTTTCCTACAGGGTTTATAACATACATTTTAATACAAAAATCAAACAGATCCATCATCAATCATATGTCAACATAACATAGATTCGCCGCTCTATGTTAGTGTGAATATTTCAAGATTTACGAGTATGATGAACTCACTTTTATGATGACTTTCAGGTTATCGTACGAGTTAATTAAAAGAAAAAAGATTAAGACATGAGGATTTATCCAATTTTATTAAAAGGGGTGGTATTTTTAGCTTTGGCACACAGCAGGATCAGATGGAATAGATTGTCAGTACAACGATAAGCCGGTCAAATTGTTCTATACATTAAAAATGTAATAAAAGGAAGTGCGGTGGTATAAATTTATTCATTTCGAAAGATGAATAATTTTAAAGCTTTTAAGTATTATCATTATTTTGCAATCGTTCAAAATAACAACTTCCACGACCTAGTTGGCAAGAGGCTGAACTTGCACTCAGGGGGTTTCGGGTTCGATTCCCGTAATAATACTTGCACCCTCCGAGTACATGCGCTAGTATTGTCGTTTCTTCCGTGCTTATTCCTGGTGGTTCTAAATCCGAAAGCTCGATTACTGGGACCGAAGACAAAATGCCTCCCAGCCACGCTCTTCAGACCACCGAAACGGATACAGTAATGCTGAAAGGTACTAGACGAAAGAAAAGAATTATATTGAACATTAAAAGAAAAATACAGAGTACATAAAATATATTGGCAAATTTAGCATTTAGATGACGGTAACAGAAATTCCCAACTCCAACCATGGAGAGAAAATAAAAATGCTAGATTAAAACTGAAAGAGGTATATATATACGGGAACCTCCCTGGAGCACACCAAACACAATGGCGAGCCCGAGGTGTCTCATAGCGATTATAGTAGTGGTGTGCGTCATCGTCTCGCTGGCCGGGGCCGAGAGGCTCTGGTGGCAGAAGGCAGCGCTCTACCAGATCTACCCCAGGTCCTTCAAAGACTCCAACGGAGATGGCATTGGAGATTTAAATGGTGAGATTGATTCAACTATGTTATTCATCATTAGTAATGAACAAAAGGACACTACACTGAAAGATACTCGTACTAAAATTTGCAAGTTTCTTACATACACGTACGTACATATTATCAAACAGGATAGGAGGCAGAGAAAACATATTTTTGGTCACACACTCCTTTATTTTATTTAGTATTCCTACATTTTGTACTGCAGTGTATTTTTTTACTGTTCAAATTATCTTGTAGGTATCACGGAGGGGCTGACACACATTAAGGATGCTGGAGTGGACGCAATCTGGCTGTCTCCCATCTTCAAGTCCCCAATGTATGACTTTGGCTATGACATTGCCGATTTCAAGCAGATTCATCATGAATATGGAACGATGGCAGACTTTGAAAATCTACTGAAGGTGGCCAAAAGTTTAGGTAAATCCAAATAATGTTGTTTATTCAAATTTTATGTATTATTGTTTGTTGTTTAAACAACGTCATCGTATTTTAATTTAATATTTATTATTAATTATTTATGATCCATATAACGTTTATGTTATGAGATGGTTGTAATAAATATGCCTAGGAAATTTATTATTTAATCATACTGTTATCGCATTGTTGCAGACATCAAAGTTCTCTTGGACTTTGTGCCTAACCACAGCAGCAACGAGAGCGACTGGTTCCGCCTGTCAGCCAACAGGACCGAGGGCTACGAGGACTACTTCGTGTGGGCGGACGGCAGGCCCGACCCCGATAACCCTGAAAAAACTCTCCCTCCCAACAACTGGGTGAGAAATTTTATTTTACAATTACTATTACTGATGGAGTGTACAGAAGACACGAATCCTTTCACTCGGCAGTCAATGCAAGCAGCCTCGCTTCGTCTCAATTGATCCCGACTTCTGAGAGCTCTGCAGGATAATGTTTACCAGGGCGGCGGGAGCCGACAGATTCGTGTTGCATTGGCAGGACGTGACTAATCAACCTGTATTATGAGGAACTGCAGTGTTCTCTTCCTCATTTCTCACAGTCATCCCGATATGTACATAGGATCCGACACTGACATCTGTTTTCAAAGTATCGTCTCTGAGCATTTGACAGGTGCCAGGATTCAATATGAGTATAAAATGATAATAAGTACACATATCATACATACAATAGTTATAAAATGATAATAAGTACACATATCATACATACAATAGTTATAAAATGATAATAAGTACACATATCGTACATACAATAGTTATAAAATGATAATAAGTACACATATCGTACATACAATAGTTATAAAATGATAATAAGTACACATATCATACATACAATAGTTATAAAATGATAATAAGTACACATATCGTACATACAATAGTTATAAAATGATAATAAGTACACATATCATACATACAATAGTTATAAAATAGCAACACAATAATTGTTGCTCTTTATGAAAACTTCAAATAAAATAGTTCAAGTATACAAATTAATGATTTTGTGTGATACAAAAAAATATATAAAACATTTAAATAAAATGATTTAAGCATTGACAAAAAAATAATTATAGCATTCTGGGAATCACCCGAGGAAGACTACTCTAGGACAGAGGAACTCGCAGCTTTCAGAAGTTCAGCTCCAATTATCATATTTTTTTTATATTACAATTCTATATAAATTCTGCACAATTAAAATTTTAACTTTAAATATGGGTGAGAATGATTTATAATATCTTGCCAACATGCATGAGAATGGTTTATATCTTGCCAACATGCGTGAGAATGGTTTATATCTTGCAAACATGCGTGAGAATGGTTTATAATATCTTACCAACATGCGTGAGAAAGATTTATATCTTGCAAACATGCATGAGAATGGTTTATAATATCTTGCCAAGATGTGTGACAATGATTTATAATATCTTGCCAACACCAACAGGTGAGTATTTTCCGTAAGAGTGCCTGGGAATACAATGCGGAGAGAGGACAGTACTACTTCCACCAGTTTGTGATCGGACAGCCTGACCTCAACTACCGGGACCCTAGACTGGTTGAAGAAATGAAGGTAATTTACTGAAGTAATTACAATTGTTGATGGATATTTCAAAATACCATCAGAAAGTTTTCAAGATTTCGACAAAATTATTTAAAATATCTTTTAAATAGTGTGATGTGAAACATGTCCTTAAAGTGTGATCACTCGGGCAGGGTTTTCAATAAAAAGATAATTGAATTATAAAATACATAGATTTGAATAACTGCCTCCTCCAATGAATGGGTAAAAATACATAGATTTGAATAACTGCCTCCTCCAATGAATGGGTAAAAATGACATATTTATGTTCTTTTTTCAGAGTGTGGTCCGATTCTGGTTGGAAAAGGGTGTAGCAGGTTTCCGTGTAGATGCTATCCCCTTCTTATTTGAGATTGACCCTAAAGACTTTGGAGGAAAGTTTCCTGATGAGCCCCTCTCCAACGTGATAGGGCCTACTCCGGACGATTACGATTACCTGGACCACATATACACGAGGGATAACGATCTGACCTACGACATGGTAAACCGATGGAGGGCAGTTCTGGATGAGTTCGAACAGAAGGACGGGTTCCCTCGGGTGATGCTGGTGGAGGCGTATGCGGATATAAAATATGTGATGAGATATTACGGCAATGAAACTGCCAATGGTGCGCATCTTCCATTTAACTTTGAATTTCTAAATGGAATCCACAATAATTCCGATGCGAGGGACATAAAGTTTGCAGTGGACAAGTGGCTTACGTACATGCCTGCAGAGAGAACAGCCAACTGGGTGGTAAGTCTCACTCACTCTTGATGTCATCTCCGAGTGTTTACTTCTCAAGTTGCACTTTATAACTGATGATGCCCATCACTCTTCTGTGAAGAAACTGTATTCAGCCGGAACCATCGTTAAAAGATAATTTAGTCAAGATTTATGAAGAATATATTTTGCATATTCTACATATCTTCATAACAATAATATTGGTATCTTAAAATTCAACACTCGAGTGAGTAAAATTTATTCTCTTTTTCAGAATGGCAACCATGATAACAGCAGAATGGCTTCCCGCCAGGGGATCGAGAGGGCTGATATAATGAACATGCTCGCATTGATGTTGCCAGGAGTCGGAGTCACTTATCAAGTGAGAATAACATTATCAAAGCCCTTTTTCCACAAAAGATGGTTGATTAATAAAATGATTAATCCGTAATAATACACACAAACTGCTCTTCAATAGAAAAATCTTAGTAAAAAGAAATATCTAGTTCTAGTTCTCTAGCGAAGCTTTCCAATGTAAGGTCTCCTCAAATCTAGATCATTTTAATTCCAATTTCATTTTATCAAGGAAGCACTTTATCATATTTTACAAATCTAATATTACATAATTTCTGACCCGATCACTCGTGGACCATTCTACATATCCTCCGAGATAAGTCATGTTCACCCAAGTATCCAAGTTATTTCATAAACATTCAAATCTCACTGAGCTCTACTTTTCTTAAGACAAAGCGATCTTAGTGCACTGCTTTAATCTTTTAGAAAATTCAATAAATGATTTAAATATTTAAAAATAGCCAAGTGATAAAGATATAAATTGCAAATAACCTTGGGAATATGACAGGGTGAAGAGTTAGCGATGACAGATGGAGAAGTGAGCTGGGAAGAGAGTAAGGACCCGCAAGCCTGCAACACAGATGACCCCATCAACTACTACAAGGTGTCCAGGGACCCGGCCAGAACCCCCTTCCACTGGGACGACTCCGCCAACGCTGGCTTCTCCACGGCTAACCAGACCTGGCTGCCCGTGGCTAGCAACTACAAAGAGATTAACCTCAAGGCGCAGAAGGCAGCTCCCAAGAGTCACTACAAGGTATATGACAATTATTATAGCGTAATTTGAGCATTTGTCAAAAAAGATGTTCATGGCCACCTGAATAGTATACGTAAATCACGGTCCATCTGGGTAAAGGAGTTGGGAGATGTATCAGGGGCAGAACCCAGGACTGAAGAGAGTGGAGGATACTACAGTCCTGGTCCTAGTACGACTGGACAAGTCTCGGAACATGCGGATGATGATGGACTTGGCAATGTTAATTCGCACCATGATCCGAGTTAAGTGTGAAAATAAACAAAAAACCAATTCATCTTCATCGTATTCCACTAATTGTAGGTTCATATCTCTATAAAGTTGGAGACACTGATCATCTTAGCTTTCCTTTACAATACAATACACCCATATTTTTGTATCATCAATTCAATGTGATCGAGATGGATGCATATTCATCTTTCGATGGACGAGTATTCTATTTGAAGCAATATTATGCAAACAGGACATTTACATTCAAGGAATAGAGTAGTCGTCCCAGACCGCACAAAGATAACCCATTTTTGAATGATTCCAGTTTTATCAAGACCTCGTGAGGCTGCGCAATCTGACTGTGCAACAGGAAGGAGATTTAGACTTGAAGCCATTGTCAGAGAATATCTTGGCTTTGATGAGGTATGTTACGTATTATTCTGCATGATTCAATTTGGTGGTCTTATTACCGCATTCATTAGTTCAAAAAGTTATTAATATAAAACATATAACTGCGGAGCTTAACTTAAAAAAAGATGTAGTTTGTAGGTTCGGGAAATCAGAGAAATTCTTTTTGAGAAGTCATAAAATAGATATCTTCGGAGACAGTTAACAGCCAATATTACTAAATACTATAGCATCCGCATATACTCGTATTTACAGATAATCTGATTTCCATCCTGTATTGACAGTCGCTAAAAACTACTTAAAATACTTCTTCAGCAATAATTGATAAAAACATATTATACTATAAAAGTATCGCAGCTAAGTCGAGCCTATTTTATATCTTCATCTTCATCAAATGGTCTGTAATTGTATTAGATATTATTAAATGGAAGATTTCTTGAAATGTTCAAGATAATGTGGTAAAATATTGCGGTGATGACATCCAGCGCAGAATTGCCATTGTACAGATAGCATTCTCATTTAGAAACTCCTTTCACCCCTTCCCCACCCTCTATCCTGAGAGCACCGCTAGCTACGGGACAACTATTTAACATGTGTATGGGATGGGACAAATCATTTACAACACTATCGCACTATCTTAATAATTATGTATGAATCATTAATAACTTAATAGTATAGTACTAACTTCAGTAAAAAGAGAATATTCACTTTCAAGTTCTTCATTCCCATGTAAGTATTTCATATTATTTCCAGGGTGCATATTGAATTAAATTTAGATGTCAGCTTACACCGACTAAAATACTATGACATATGTAGTACGGGTAGCCTAGGTCACGGTTTGCAAGTGGACATCACACTGATTTCACCAACATATCACATTCTGTGTCCATTCATCTAGCAGTGGCGGCGGAGTGCCTTCTTTGGCTTGGCGCCCTTAAATGTAGTTCTGATGATATCATCCAATATGTATTGCCTGGTTTGAATCATAAATGATGTTAAATATTTTTGAAACCCAGTGTGGTTATTTTAAACCCAGTACACATATGTGTATACCATAATATTTGACAGTATGTGTAGAAAAAATCACTTTCAATCATCAAATGTCATACACTTATATCTCGCTGTTAAAAATTGAATTCCTAAACCCAAAGTAGGGAAAAAAAACAAACCGAAAGTATCTCAGATTGCCAGGCGAACCCTTGTTTATTTTACATTACAGATCTCTCCCTGGCGAGCCCTCGGTAGTGGGAGTGGCTAACTTGGCAACAAAATCCCAACCGGTGGACCTCAGCCCATTCAGGATTCTGCCCCAGGAAATGACTGTCTACACTTCGAGCGTTAATTCAAGATATCAAAAGGGGTAATAGAAGAATTTGATACTTAGTATAATTAATATATTCAAAAAAGCATTGATTTAAACAGATGGTTCTAGGAAGTTAAAATAATTATTAAGAATAAAGATTCCAGCTGGTATGAATTCCTAATTTTCTACGCAAATCACAGATCCACGTAGAAAGCTTGAGCCAGCTTGACCACCCGCGGGCGCATAATGCGCCTGCCAGTAGTTCCATTCTCATTGCTCTCCCTATATCCAGATTCAATATCGAAATATCTCAACATTATTATCATAAGAATGGGGTTCCGAGTGTTATACGCAACATATGTAAATTACTTTGTATTTTTCAGTTTTTTTTTTCAAATTTACCTTTAGTAATTTCACAACTGTGAGAATTTATTTGTCAAAAACTTTGAATCGTAGTTTATATCGTAATTAAGCAAGCGACCAAATAAAAACCAGTGATATCATCATATTTATATTATGCGTGCAAGCATAAACAAGTTCATCTGTTTAAAGTAAAAAAAAAGCAAAAACGACATCAAAATCAAATGTGACAAGTAGCGTTCCATTGCGATGGCTGCCCATGAAAAGTTGTATGTTTTTTCTTTATTGATTTCATTATTAAATGTGTTATTATGTCTCAATATTACGGAAATACGAGTATATCGACAAAACTTAACTTGACTCACCTTATTTTTCCAGGAAGAAAAGATGGCCATGATAATCCCAGAAGTGAAAGTGCCGCACAAATTCAAACAGTTATTTTAATTTTAGTGATCGTGTAATTCATCTTTTGATTCTTTATGTGGAACTTGGATTTTGAATGAACAAACTTTTACTGGATATTAATCACATCCAAGGCACGGCTTCCAATCACACTCTGGGCCTCATCCTAAACATCCAAGGCACGGCTTCCAATCACACTCTGGGCCTCATCCTAAACAAATACTTACATTTATCTAAATAATATAAATAAATTGGTCTGTTCAGCTTTCGAAACAATAATAACTTCAACTAAGCCCACAGATATTCTCAAAAATGTTTATTTCCAAATTCGCTAAGTGTAGATTCATTCGTGAACTTTATTTAGAATCACCAATACCTAAACTAAATTCATGTTTTTTTTTTCAGGACCAAGGTACGAACTTCCGGTTTCACTCTCCAGCCCCACGATGCTGTGGTTCTCATTTCGGAATAAACATTTTAAAAGTTTTCATAATATTTTTTTTCCAAAATAGAAACAATATAATACACTAAAACAATAAATGTTTAATGAGAATTGCGTGAGATTAATATCTTATATATTTCTTTACATAAATCACGCTCGAGTTACAGTTTTCACTCTCCCTTACAGAAGATATTGCCATGGATTATTTTATTTTATTTTATATCATGTGTCTAGACTCTAGAATAACTTTAATTGCATAACAGGAACATAAAATCAGATAAAAAAATATATATATTAACTTAAATAAAGAATTTGATTAAATTAAAACATACAAACTTTGTCATTCAATTGTCAGCTCCCTCCATCAATGAAAAATTCAGATATTTTCTTAACCTATTTTTATAACTTGAAGGACGTCCAGAGCTCGGTGCTTGGAAGATACTAGAGACAAAAGGTACAGAATCACATGGTCATGGTGCAGGCTTGTGCAAGATTCTACAAGAGCCTTATGATCATTTCCAAATTCAACGTATCATTTGAATTTGTATAATAACTGGTGTAAATTTCCCTTTTACCTAAACTCAGAGAAATGTGTGAATGGGTGGCGTGGCGTACACATATCAGCAGCAAATGGGAATGTGCGCAGATTGCTGTATGCTGGTGACGCGGCGGGGTATTGGCCTCTGCCAGGGTGAGTCCAACTGGACAGAACCAAAATCTACTAAGATGGTGATAGATATTCAACAACAGGAGAATCGGTGCGAGAGAGAGATCAAGAAAAAATATGATCCAATCAAATTAATATTTTGAAAAAAGGAAATGTAGCAAATCAGAGAAAACGTAGGAGTTGTATGAGAAGGTGTATGGCTGAGGTTGTATGTCGAGATAGAAAAGTCTGGCCTCCTCTCTGTCTACCCTGGAGAAATGGTGTGCTGGTATATACGAGTATGCAAAAGAAATATCTGTCTTTAAATAATTGATAGCAAACCGTATTCTTTATTTCGAAATGAATCAATAAAAATATGAAGAGATAATATGAGATAGAGAACACATTCAGGAGATAGTGTGAGATAGAGAACACATTCAGGAGATAGTGCGAGATAGAGAACACATTCAGGAGATAGTGCGAGATAGCGAACACATTCAGGAGATATTGTGAGATAGAGAACACATTCTAAGTATTCACTTTTCAAATGTTCTGTTCATTACAAGAGAAGAAAATCCAAATTCAAGGAAGTGTACAATTTTATGATTGGAGTGGCGTGGCGTGAAGTATCTTAAATGTGGGTTTTTTCAATAGCTCTTTTACCCAAAGATTCACCTGCATGACCACTTTTGTAGCCTAGTGGTTAAGATTCTTGACTAAGGTTTCGGGTTCAATTCCTGATAGTACTAAAAAAAGGGTGTCCGTCTTGAAAAGAGTTTGTCCGGTATCAATACTCACACGCGCACAGTGGTAGTGTTGTGTTGCCTTTCGAACCGAGAGTATTATTCAATTCGAAAAAGTATAAGGTGGCACAACAAGAACTGCAATGTTTTATTTAAATTAAGTTCTGCAATCGTGTACCGTTGCATGATTACTTTATAGGTTATGTAGATGACGTATGTCCATTATAAATATTATACATTTGAAAGCTGAAAAATGGTGGCCAATTTAAAATTGCTGTTCTTGTTGCGCCACCCTATCACATAATACCTTCGTCAATGGAAATCGATATCGTACCATGAGTCAAACTTTTTTTGGCATCAATTGAACTATTTGGACTTGGTAAGCATGTGGTCCCAGCAGGATGGGGCTTCTTGGCATACTGCTGATGAAACAATGGCTTTATTGCGGGAAAAGTTCTCCGACCGTGTCATTTCTCGTCGTGGAAATGTGAATTGGTCACCACGATCGTGTGATTTAAACCCTTTAGATTTTTTTCTCTGGGGTTCTATTAATTCTCAAATGTACGCCGAGAATCCAAAAACCATCGATGACCTTAAATACAACATCACTCGTGTCATTGCAGATATATGTATCCTTTTATGTGAATCCGTTATTGAACATTTTGCTCAAAGAGTCGTCATCTGTAACAGGAGCCGAGGTGGCCATTTGACCGATATCATTTTCCACACATAATTCCCATGTGCACTAATTGATACCAATTAACATGGCAATTAAAAAAAAACATGTTTTTTTCCCTTGATTTAAAATTGCAGTTCTTGTTGCGCAACCCTACATTATTCAATTTAGATTGAACTATTAGATAGATATTAATACGAGTAGTGTCATGTTATCTCAAGATCTATGAAGCTCACATCTCATTTTGTTATAAATATGATGTAAATGTTAAAAATATTAATGCCAAACTATAAATTAATCCAACCCTTTTCTTACTGAGTTAAAACAAAGAGAGTAAATATTTAATTTTTTTTATTTCCAAAACTTAAGCAAAGAACATATCACAAGATTATTAAAAACATTATACTTGTCAAGAGTTTATGTTACATGGTTAATTATACCATATTACATATTATCATTATAATATACTTGTCAAGAGTTTATGTTACATGGTTAATTATACCATATTACATATTATCATTATAATATACTTGTCAAGAGTTTATGTTACATGGTTAACTATACCATATTACATATTATCATTATAATAACATAATAGTACACACATCATTTGAGAGTGTGAACCTGCAGTTCCGAGCCCTCGAGACCACAATTCACAACACATTCCTGAGGGAAGTGTTGGAATTTTGTATGTGATGATAGCTTGGGATTTAATTTAAGGGTGTGTTAGGAAGTGAATGTTTTATTGTAGCACATACTATCATACCGTTTCCCTGTCGGGGTAGGCAGAGAGGAGAGAGCACCAGACTTTTATATCGCGATACGCATCTTTCGTCTCGACTAAACCCATACAACTCCTGATATTTTCTGACGTTTTACATCTCTTTCTATCAAAATATCATTCACTTGATCCAAGTATAATTTTATTGGTCTTCTTCTACCTCACCTTCCACTCACTCGGTCTTGTCTTCTTGTACCACACCTTCCACTCACTCGGTCTTGTCTTCTTGTACCACACCTTCCACTCACTCGGTCTTGTCTTCTTGTACCACACATTCCACTTACTTTTGCGCCTTATATTAGTTTTGTTAATCTTTCTTAATTAATTAATTCTAGATAACTAAACTATCTCTGGGTGCTCTTCTTCATCTTTATTATCCAAGTATTTAAGACAAATATATAAAATACCACTTCAACACAGGCCTTGCCTAGTGAACTGGTTCTCCACAAAATGGAGGGTGTTTTGCATTATTTTGTACTTATACCTTAACCTTTCCATTAAAACTATGCAAATTTAAATGTTATATTGCGGATAAATATATAAATGTTTCATTAAAAGTCCAAAGCACCATCCAAGAAGCACAAGCAGTCAACAGTCTCAATGGCAGCATCCAAGTCCTTCTTAATTATTGTTTTCCTCTTGGCTTTGGCCGTGTACGCGTAAGCTTCCTTGGCTAATGAGTCAATAAACAGTTCCTAAAAGAATAAAATCATTTTTGAGACTAGATGAAAATATCCTTCTCAAAGAATACGATTTTATATGAATTCAGTATTTTTAGTCAAATTGTGAATAAAACATATAATTCCGTACCTCTCGGAGAATGTGCTATTTTGTTAACTTCATGTACGAGGCATATCCAGAAAATAAATGTACTGAATTTTTGTAGGTTACAATTTTTTTTATTTAAACAAAAAAATTACGTGGTTACCGTAGTACATATGTAAGCTATTTTTCGACATAGTCGCCATTCCTCTCAATGCAGGTGGTGAAGTGGGGTATCAACTTTTTGATGCCTTCCTCGAAGTAGTTTCCCGCCAACCCCTCCGTCCACTTCTCCACCTCCTCCTTTACCTCCTCGTCGGTTGAAAACCTTTTTCCACCCATGTACAGCTTCAGGTTAAGAGATAGTAATCTGAAGGTGCTAAATCAGGGGAATGCGCGGGATGGTTCAGGACATCCCATTTAAACGAGGCGAGCAGTTCCTTCGTGGCGTTGGCCGTGTGTGGTCTGGCATTGTCATGCAGCAGGAAGACTCCCTTTGTCAGCATGCCTCTCCTCTTGTTCTGAATCCCCCTCCGCAATTTTTTTAGGGTCTCACAGTATCTTGCAGAGTTGATGGTCTCCCCTCGAGGCATATATTCAATTAAAATTATGCCTTGACAGTCCCAAAACACGGATGCCATGATTTTCTTGGCTGAAATTGTGGTTTTGAACTTTTTGGCGGAGGGTGAAGAGGTGTGACGCCACTGTTGAGACTGCCTTTTGGTTTCAGGCGTGTAGTGTGCAACCCAAGTTTCATCTCCAGTAACGATGGAGCGGAGAAATTCATCTCCATGGAGTTTGCAGCGCCTCAAAAACTCTTGCCCGGCATTATTTATTTCGCACTTGGCGGGAGATTGGGTTGACATTTTTCACGAAACGTGTTGTCGCGTCGACACTTCTCAACGTACTGACCTCGAACCGGTCTCGTTGCGGAGGGGAAGGGTCAGGCTACACCGAAGTGTAGCCAACATGTCGAAAATAAAATCCATCCGGTCGTGAGAGCCTCAGTACACTTACTTTCTGGATACGCCTCGTAGTAAGGTCCAAAAGGTATAAATATACAATTCTATTTATACTAAAGATATAAAAAAGGTTTTAAAATTAAACAAAAAAAATTATAATACAATACAATACAATATAGCCAACCTATATATAGTTCGATACATTTTTTTAGAATGATAAATTTTTTAATACCACTGAATAAATATTCTCAAGTTATGTTCTCAAAATGGTAGAACACTGCGGAGGTCACTTCTATGGGCTCTTGTTGACATACTACTGAGCAGAGGATTAAATTTAAACTTGAACATCACCTGATCATGTGATGGGTGTGGTATCTCTATCCATACATGCTCCAACTTGTTCAGGCTGGAAATTTTTGAACCTCAGTGATATATACGAGGGTGGATCAAATATAAACGAGACGTTTTTGTTTTCATTTTTTATATTTGCGGAAAGAAAACGACCAAGTACACACATCATTTTTCTGCATAATCTCCTGCTTTAGAAATGCATTTTTCCCAGCAGATCGGTAGTTTATTTATCCCGTCATCATAAAAAGAAGTGGGTTGTGTCAGCAGCCAATTGCGCACAAACCCCTCTACTCCATCGTCGTCATTAAATCGTTGGCCTCCCAGAGTTTGTTTCAGTGGCCCAAAGAGAAGAAAGTCGCAGGGCGACAGATCAGGGCTATAGCAAGGGTGTTCCAGTCGTTTCCTTCAATTGTTTGTATGTTACAGCTACAGTATGGCGCCTTGCATTGTCATGGAAAAGTATCATGTTGGTCACGTTTTTTGCACCAATAAGCAAGTTTAACTTCACTCAAAAGCTCGCAGTACAGCTGACAGCCGAGTCTTGGCTTCCACAGGGGCTGCCTCATCCTTCTTTCTCCACTCCATGTTGTCTTGTTTCGACTCGGGCGTGTAGTGGTGTACCCAAGTTTAATCACAGTTAACGATGCGACTCAAAAATGTGTTCCCTTCTTGCGCAAACCGCACCAAGAGCCGCTCACAGACATGCCAATTTTTGTTCTGCAGTCAAAAGACGTGGGACCCATCAAGCAGACCCTTTACGGAATCCTAGATCCTTTGTGATTATGGATTGAGTGCTCCCATCACTTATTTCTATCTCGGAACAAATTTTGGAAACCGTCAAATGTCGGTCACCTTCCAGAAGATCACGAATGGCGTTAATGTTCTGTTCGGTAATGCTCGTCCATGGGCGACGATCTTGGCTATCGTTTTCGACCCCTTCACGGCCTCTCATGAACTCCTTATGCCAGGCAAACACACGGGGCTTTGAGTGTTTGATCCCCGAACTGTGCCGTCAGTCTCCGTAGAATTTTGGCCGGTTTTACGGCCTCACGAGTGAGAAATTTGATAATTATACGTTGCGCAATCGATGGGTGCACCTCTTTCACATTGTGCGCTATACTAATGATGGAATCTGCCGAGGCCGGTCGATCGCTCTCCCTACTCCTGATATCCCCACCCAACACTCCTCGCGGCGGCCGCGCTCTAAAATAAAAGTCTCGTTTATATTTGATTCACCTTCATACCATACACGAGTATATGCATCTAGGGGTTAGCTCATTAGTTAGCCCTTCCTGTGGGACCTTGTATCTATATTTTACATCTAATTGGCCCGGCCCGTCCTAGATATTAGGTCCTTACATATGAAATTGGCGTTTTGTTTGGGAGGAACATAAAGTTGATTTTTTTTTAATATAATATATTTATTTAATCAAAGTATGTACCATTGCTATCTATGCACTTTTGCCATCTCATAGGTAGTTCATCGATCCCTTTACTAAAAAAACCATTCGGACGGGAATCAATAAAATCTTTGAAGTCGGTTTGGACTGCCCCATCGGAGTTGAATTTTTTCCCTTGCAAGAAGTTATCCAAATTTCGAAAAAAATAGTAATCTGTTGGGGCAAGGTCCGGAGAGTACGGTGGATGTCTTAGACATTCCAATTGAAGCTCTTCTAATTTGGTAGCCGTCTGTTGTGCAGTGTGTGGTCTAGCGTTATCATGAAGCAGCAGTGGCCTAGAGCGATTAACCAACCTCGGTTGTTTAGCAGCTAGCTTTTCCATCATGGTTTGCAGTTGCTGACAATAGACATCTGCCGTAATCGTCTGGCCAGATTTAAGAAAGCTGTAGTGAACGACACCAGCACTAGTCCACCAAACGCTCACAAGTAACTTTTTTGGAGTCAATTTTCGCTTGGGGCATGGTTTGGCTGGTTCGGCAGGGTTCAGCCATTGCGATGAGCGCTTCCGATTTTCATCACAGGTAATGATTCGATTCAAAATCCCTTCATTATTGTGCCGGTTGAGTAATGCAACGCAGCAGTCAACGCGCGTTTGTTGATTTGCTTCACTCAATTCGTGATGTACCCACCTTTCAAGCTTTTTCACCTTCCCAATTTGCTTCAAGTGGATTAAAACAGTTTTATCACTAACACCGCAGCCTGCAGCTAACTCGGACGTGGTTTGCGATGGATCCGCTTCCACAATAGCCTTCAATTCTTCATTATCAACTTTGGTCTCCGGCCGTCCACGGGGCTTCTTCTGCAGGTCGAAATTTCCAGAACGAAAACGTTGGAACCAAAAACGCACTGTGTTTTCTTTTGCGGCACCGTCGCCATACACATCATTAATCCTTCGAGCCGTTTCTGCAGCACTGGTGCCACGGTGGAACTCGTACTCGTAAATAACGCGATATTTCAAGTTTTCCATTTTGTAAACTGAGTGACGCAAAGAAAAAAAATTGAGGAAAAAACAAATGAATTATAATTTTCGAAACACAAATACTTGAGTAAATAGCTGTATAAATTTGAATTTGGAATTCCTAACCAAAGAGAAGATATTTGAGATCAAAGTTGCCAGTACGGCAAAACGCCAATTTCATATGTAAGGACCTAATATATAGGGATTGGCCTGTCCTAGATATATAGGGATTGGCCCGTCCTAAGATATATAGGGATTGGCCCGTCCTAGATATATAGGGATTGGCCTGTCCTAATCAAATATGTATTATAAGTGTAGAACCAAAAGGTTACATATCAATTGAATTCCTTTTTCAAAGGAAATTGACAATTCCTTTCAATGTAATGTATAATTTTCCTTTCAAATTTATCTAGAAAGAAAGTGTTAAGACACAAAGCTGGTCTATTATTGTATACCTATAAGGAGAGCTAAAAGTGTATCTTAAATAGATATTTTTGAATATGGAACACAACTTGAATTTTGAATACGGAACATACATGTACAAAGCCAATTTCAGTTGGTGTTCTATCCAGTGTTCAAATATCATATCCATAATTGAAATAAAACTTTTATATTCCAATATCACTCCTTGAACTTCAACACGGCAAATAGCGCTTATTCACTGGACAAGTTGTTAAATCTACTCACCGTCACTTTAGTAATAGTAAATACCGCTTCTCTACTGGCCAAATTGCAAAATCTACTCACCGTCACTTTAGTAATAGCAAACACCGCTTCTCCACTGGCCAAATTAACATCAGGGTCCATTTTTATGATGCTTTTGATCCTAGCTAAAGGCAGTTGGGTAAACTTCATATTTTCCGTTTTAGCATTATCGTTACATTCTGCAGCGACGTTTTCTGTATTCTCAGTGTTGAGATTTGATTCATTTTCTAGCATAGTTGTTTCATCAACACATTCATTGTCATTATCGGTCCGAGATGATACTTCGACACTCTTTTCAGAATTTTGATGGTCTTCCTCCATGCTGTTATATATCACTTCAAAAATATTGAGAATCTTTTTACTAACCTCCGATATTTTACAAAAATATTTCAATTTATTAATACAATACACTATATAACGAGCACAATGCGACTCCGTTAATTCGACAACTTTGACAGTTCATTTGTTTTGGCGCTTAAAAAATAACCCATAGAGATTTTTACATAATTCTCTATGGTTAAAATGATGAAAACGCAACGTAGATTTATCATGAATAGTAATTTTGGGTCATTGTTTTGAAATATCTCGAATAAATATGAACTTGAAAATAATTCGTGACAACTAATTTTATACTTATATTATCAGTGACTAATTTTACCAACGTTTTATTCTAAGCTATGTTGGGTATCACGAAAATGTATTATATACTCGTACAATATAGTTTGTGATGAAATTGAAACCTTCACATTCAGATTAAATAATATTGCATTGTTTTAATATGAGAAAATATGTCCTATATTTGATAGGATACATTTCGAGAAAAATCTGACTATATATATATTTTTTAGGAACACTCCATTTTTTTCATAAAAAATGCAACTATAGATTAACAATAAATAATTCATTCCTATATATGTGATTCTTACTCAAGGCATCTTCATTGAATGTCGGAAAACACGTCCTTATTTTAAATGTGATAAACGTAAATATACGAGTGCATGCTTGGTTCAAATCCTTTATTTGTTGTCGGTAGCGTTCAGTATTAACGGTTTCGTCAGGTTTTAGCAGCTCATAATAGATAACACACTTCTGACCCCACCAAACACAGAGTATTGTCTTCCGTCCATAGCGATTTGGCCTTGCAGTCGATGTCGCTGGTTTGCTTAGAGTTACCCATGATCTTTTATGCTGAGGATTCTCGAAATATATCCATTTTTCATCGCCAGTCACAATTCGATGGAGAAATGATTTTCTTGTACCTGTCGAGCAGCATTTCGCAAGTGGTTTTTCGGTTTTCCTGCTGTCTTTCATTCAGTTCATGTGGAACCCATTTTCCCACCATGATTCCCATGGCTTTCAAACGTATGGAGACGGCTTCTCGTGTCACATTTAATTGATTTACGAGTTGTTGTTGCGTTTGAACGTCATCCTCATCCAACAATGCTTGCAATTCGGCGTCTTCGAACTTTCTCGGTGGTCTTCGACATTCTTCGTTTTTCACGTCAAAATCGCCACTTTTGAGTTTTTTAAACCACTCAAAGCACTGTGATTTACCAAGAGCTAAGCTTCGACAAGCATTCGATGCGATTCTGTAACAGTTTTCTTCAAATGGTAACAGAAAATCAATGCTGTCCGTGAATCGT
The DNA here is from genome assembly GCA_949825065.1 of Odontocerum albicorne. NCBI lineage: Eukaryota > Metazoa > Arthropoda > Insecta > Trichoptera > Odontoceridae > Odontocerum > Odontocerum albicorne. Next base: position 63,384,756 of record OX463838.1, on the reverse strand, counting down.
ATTTTTCAGGCACAAAAACAGACATATTCAAATATATGCACTATAGTTGTAAATTAAATATTAAACTTGTATAGTTGTAAGTTAAAAGTCTTTGACAAATCTAATACAAGAAAAAGGCGCCAATGACGCGGCTTGACAGTCACTACATTGACAACTAGAGCCATAAAAACGGCCGTACGTCTGTGCATGATGATCAGAGGAGCGGAAGACCTTCAAATGTGACTGACGAAACTGTGGAAAAAATCGAAAATGCGCTCCGTGATGACCGCAGATTGACTGTGGATGAACTTTCTGCGATGTTTCCGCAAATCTTCAGATCTCTAATACACGAAACCATCACAGAAGCCCTCGGATATCGGAAACTGTCTGCGAGGTGGGTGTCCCAAAACAGCTGACAGACCAACACAAGTTGAATCGAGTGGAGGCCGGGCAAGAGTTTTTGAGGCGCTGCAAACTCCATGGAGATGAATTTCTCCGCTCCATCGTTACTGGAGATGAAACTTGGGTTGCACACTACACGCCTGAAACCAAAAGGCAGTCTCAACAGTGGCGTCACATCTCTTCACCCTCCGCCAAAAAGTTCAAAACGACAATTTCAGCCAAGAAAATCATGGCATCCGTGTTTTGGGACTCTTTCTCTCCGTGGTTGCAGTCCTAAGACTGGTTTGCAGCAATTTCAACTCTTCTCCTCCATTCCCCCCTGTCCTGTGCGGCTCTTTTTAAATCTGTATATGTTGAGCAGCGCACGTCCACCAACAGGTCCTCCAGGTACTCTCGGCGCGGGCGTCCCCTAGAGTTTGTCTCCTCGGTCATACCCTCCATTATGGCATGCAAGAGGCCCTCTTGTCGTATTATATGACCGATCCATCCTGCACGCCTTTCGGACAGGATCCTGAGCAGGTGCCTTCCTCCTTCGATTCGTTGGAGAACCTCTTAATTTGTGATGCGGTCTCTCCAGGAAATTCCTAATAGTCTTCTATAGGACCACATCTCAAAAGCCTCTAGTCTTCGTCTATCTCTTTCGGATAGGCACCATGTCTCGCAGCCGTACATCAAGATACTCCATACATAGGTCTTGATGAGGAGTATTCTCAGTTTTAGGTCTATATTATTTGATTCTATTATTTTCGACCTTTTATTAAATGCAAGTCTAGCCTGATGTATACGGCTGTCGACCTCGCTCTTGGACCGACCGTCCCATGTTATTTTGCTCCCGAGGTAGACAAACTCCTCGGTGTTCTTTAGTGGTTTACCCGACATCACTATTCTCATCTGGTGTTGCGCTCGGCCTACAGTCAGCAGCTTTGTTTTGTCTTTATTTATCTTCATACTGTAGTTATTTTGAAGAATGCTTTCCATAGTTGTTAAGGCCTCTTGTAGTTCCTCTTCACTTTCAGCAACCATAGCAATATCGTCAGCGAACCTTATCATATCCACCTTTTGCCCGTGTATCTTTACACCTTCTCTGTGACTCATTCTCTCTCTCAAGTCGTCAATCGCGCTCTGTATATAGGCGTTAAAAAGAACAGGTGACAGAGAGCATCCCTGCCTTACCCCTTGTCTTATATTGGCTTCCTTTGTGTCCTCGTCACATCTGATTATAGCGGCCTCATTCTTGTATAGCGCCTGGGACTGTCAAGGCATAATTTTAATTGAATATATGCCTCAAGGGGAGACCATCAACTCTGCAAGATACTGTGAGACCCTAAAAAAATTGCGGAGGGCGATTCAGAACAAGAGGAGAGGCATGCTGACAAAGGGAGTCTGCCTGCTGCACGACAATGCCAGACCACACACGGCCAACGCCACGAAGGAACTGTTCGCCTCGTTTAAATTTAAAATTAATTTAAATTCGTTGTTTTGAAGCGCATTCCCCTGACCTAGCACCTTCAGATTACTATCTCTTTACCTCCCTGAAGCTGCACATGGGTGGAAAAAGGTTTTGAACCGACGAGGAGGTAAAGGAGGAGGTGGAGAAGTGGACGGAGGGGTTGGCGGGAAACTACTTCGAGGAAGGCATCAAAAAGTTGATACCCCGCTTCACCACCTGCATTGAGAGGAATGGCGACTATGTCGAAAAATAGCTTACATACTATATGTACTACGGTAACCACGTAATTTTTTTGTTTAAATAAAAAAAATTGTAACCTACAAAAATTCAGGACACTTACTTTGTGGATATGCCTCGTATTTAACGTACAATAATATAATACAAACCATAGATTATCCAATATGTGATAGCAACACCTTCAGTGTTTACTACTGTAAACCCTCAATCCGGTGTTTGTGTGCGAATGGTGTTATTGAAAGCAAAAGCGTTGTCATCTTCCTTTTTAGACAAAAGCTCCATTCCATGAAATTATCATATTTTGTATAGATAAAACCCATTTACATTATATCTTCATATTATATAATAAATATGATATATGTTATACAGTATAAAAGAAGTATGAATAAAAAATACTGTTGTGACTAAACAACAAACTTCCATTACTAAAAAGCTTAACATTTTTTTCCTTTAAAAATCTTTTCGGAAATTTTGAAGATGTTGCCTCGGCAAATAATTTCTACTAATTTCCAATCTAGATAAATTATGTATTCCAATCTACGTTTATCTTAAACAATTTTCAGGAACATAAAACCGTAACATTTTCCATAATAATTATTGTATTTCATAGATCATAAATAAATGATAATGCTTAAACCATAAATAAACTTGACGGCGCTGTGATCAGAAAATACTATTCAACTAATCCATTAATCGATAAATATGATCACTTTAACTCCATTCCTACACAATTACTATAATTAAAAAAACGAATGAATACAGACAAATATGGCACGGTTGGATCGATTGAGCAGATGTATAGTAAAATTCTGATAATTAGAATGACGATTAATTCGTAATCCGTGATTTTCACCATTTTCTAGGTCCTGAAATCGATTTTCGTAATAATTTCAGTAGAAAAAGATATTATGTAAAAAACGTTGATGTACCTCATTCTTACGATAGTAATCTTGAAATACGAGTATTTCAATCAAGCCCCAAGAACTGCTCGTCGACGCGTAATACACGTACGAGTACACCACACCGGCTGTCGTCCAGCCGTCAGTGTCGACTGGTTCTAGTACGTGGATTCGTAATTTTGGTGGAAAATTTCGAATTATTAGAATTCATAAATAGTTTTTGGCAAAAAAAAGACGTACCTAACGAAATACGCATTATTTCGAATAAACTACTGTTAATTCGTTAAACTACATATTTCACATTGGACGTATGCGTCATATGAGTGAATTTAATTTAATATAATCTCTGAAATTGTTAAGAAACTATTATTGTATGTTGTCATATTGTAATGTGTTATCTGTGTTTGACTTGTATACCTGTACATCTTTTAATAAAATGTTCCTTATGCGTAGCCTTCGTGATGATCGGACACCTCGTACGTGCGGAAAGCGCGTGGTACGCGTGGCCGTTGCAAGTCGTGACGGCATACGCGGTCGAATCAAGGAGCTTACGATAAGCGAAGGCTGAAAATAAGGAACGAAAAACGGAAAAAAAATATATTCTCACCTACTGGAACCTTCTACCTGCCAAAGGCGAATCTCTTCATTTGTATTACTTTTTTGTTGTATTACATATATGGCATATGGAAATTTCTTCCAACTCACCAAAGCAATTTTGTAAACTAACTAACTAACTAACTATGTATCTAATATAATATAACTACTCTAACTCCACCATGTATCCTCTGGGTTGAAAGTCAATAGGTCAGGCCACCGAGATTGTCAAATTAATTTCTTACCAAGTGGAATCTCGGGCTCATTCCAACGACTCACGGATTAGTTACGTACTCGGAGTTTCCCTCTAGTGTGAGTGTGTGAGTGCGGTGGCACCATCCAACTATTTCTACAATTACAAACAGGACCAGCCCTGCAGCCTGCATAGCTCAGTTGGTAAACAAGGGTCGTCTGGTTTTCACTTATGCCTCTTTAATTTCTTTCTGATTCATTAGAAAATATCTCTATCTCTCTCTACGAACAAAATACGACATTTCATATGTTACAACCGAATAGTGAAATGTTCTTTAAAAGTAAAACATTTGCATTATTGTATTGCAGTTATGAGTATATGTTATGTAGATTGTGCTGTATACAATGCAAACTTTAAGCAAAAGCAATATTCCATCAACACAATACATTGTCTCAGTGGGATTGTCAAGTGAGGAAAGACAGCGAGGTCAGAAGGTAGAAGACTTACTCGTATGTTACGAAATGTTTATTGCGCACTTGATCTTCTCTCGCTGTTCTTGATCTGTCGGTTTTCTCTCGCTGCATTTTGTGAGAGACCGGTGCGGTGCGGTGCGGTGCGGCGCCCTCCTTGTTAATTCTAGATATGTTGTATTACCGAATCATTTTGTTGATGAACGCCATTTGTTGATGAATGTTGAAAAATTTGCCGGAGTATGTGGAAAGAAAGCGGGGGCGGAAATTGATGAAATAAATCAACAAAATAGTTCTTGTATAAAATATTTGAATGAGTAGGTATACAATATTTAATATCTACGCTTATGGAATATCAATATACAATAATATAAAGATCAACAATAAGATACAATATCTTCTCGCACATCAGGAAATACAGAACAGTCTCTTCCAAAGCGGTCTCTTCTTCTTAATCACAGGCAGGGCGGCGAGGATGGCCGAGTCGAAGGCGTCTTTTAACCTGCTTCTCGTCTTCGAGGAGGTCTCGATGTAGGGGGCGTTCAGCTTAGCGGCCAGGACTCGGGCTTCCGATTCTGACACGGGAGACTCGTACTGAGACTGAAAAACAATACAATTATCTAAATAACCATATTTCAACCGATTATCATTATTCAAATAATAAAGGATTCATTTTATATTATACCGTAGTTGTTATACTCGTGTTGTATAATATCTTATGATTGACATTCTGTTTAAGCAAAATACCTTAATTCTTTATAGCGCTAAACCCTTAGTGGTAGGCGTGGTAGAGGAAGACCGGGGAAAGTTGATTTATGATTGGGTCGTAAATTATATTTTGAAACAAGGAAAAAGTCAGAGATATTGTCGGAGCTGTATGAGAAGGTATATGGATGTAGAAGAGGCGAAAAATGTGTGTCGTGATAGGAAAGACTGGTGCTGTCTCCTCTCAGCCTACTCCGGTAGTATGTATGTATTAATAAAAAAAAATTAAACCTGCTATGTTTAGCATAGCCATTTTATTATCCAAACTCAATATAAGAACTGTGACATTGGTCATATTTATTCCTTAAAAAATGCTATACTATACTTAGCGTTCTTATTCTGAGACTTATCCTGATATACTCGTAATGCTATAATTGAAGTTACGAGTAAATACGGAGTGAAAGTTAATTTGACTCGTGGGTCTTAACTTAAGTGTCTCGGGGATTCACCTTGAGTCCGTTAGTAGTGACTTGGCAGTCCCTGAGGTCGCTCTGGGTGCCGATGAGGACGAGGGGCGCGTTGATGGCCTCCACGCCGGGCGCCCAGCGGCCCACCACGGAGCGGAAGGTGTCGGGCCGCACCACGGAGAAGCACAGCATTATCACGTCCGTGCCCGGGTAACAGAGTTCTCTCAGACCTTTGGGTGAATCCTGAAACCAATATTTTTCAAATTAAAAAAAATCCAACTTTCATTTAAATGTTTTAATACGGAGTTTATTATAAAATGTGTACATCTACGAGTATATTTCCAATTAAATATTGTTTACTTCATGTAAATTACGAATGAGGTGCTCTCATTCCGATTCCAATGAACTGAGAACCTTTTTTTATTAAATTTATAAAATAAATAGACGTGTACAGGGATCTCGGTCGACGTTTGTACTACTCCTAGTGCGGATTGACAATATCACCGGTCCCACCATCCTAAACCGTCCGGGGCCGGGGCCGGGGCCGTATGCTACGAGTAAGAGTACCTTAACATAATAACGGCCAGGCGAGTCTCTTCTCTAAACCTATAAAAATAAACAATTTGAGGCGAATCTTTCGAGTCTCTGGTCACAGAGGCTCTGTTACTCGCAATTGTCTGAGAGCCAAGAGCTAACGTGAAATGATGATCAGCATGCCTTATGCATTACCGGGTGCATCCACTGGCCCTTCCCTTACTCGTATGTTATTCTGCAATGAAGAGAACATCTCGGCAGCTTTCAATATTTGACGGTTCTTTTGATTCTATAAAAAGTATTTAGTGTCGGTTCTGGGCGAAGCACGGCAGGTTTGTATATACATTTAGTGTCGGTTCTGGGCGAAGCACGGCAGGTTTGTATATACATTTAGTGTCGGTTCTGGGCGAAGCACGGCAGGTTTGTATATACATTTAGTGTCGGTTCTGGGCGAAGCACGGCAGGTTTGTATATACATTTAGTGTCGGTTCTGGGCGAAGCACGGCAGGTTTGTATATACATTTAGTGTCGGTTCTGGGCGAAGCACGGCAGGTTTGTATATACATTTAGTGTCGGTTCTGGGCGAAGCACGGCAGGTTTGTATATACATTTAGTGTCGGTTCTGGGCGAAGCACGGCAGGTTTGTATATACATTTAGTGTCGGTTCTGGGCGAAGCACGGCAGGTTTGTATATACATTTAGTGTCGGTTCTGGGCGAAGCACGGCAGGTTTGTATATACATTTAGTGTCGGTTCTGGGCGAAGCACGGCAGGTTTGTATATACATTTTACTGAATGCCAAATTTTAGTAAAAAAAATGAAAGGAATATATATTATATACATATGTTATATAGCACCGTTTAGAGAGATAACTTTCCTCAAGGACGCTCAAGATCCAGATTATTGACAGATCCCACTATTATTGACAGATCCCACTATTATTGACAGATCCCACTATTATTGACAGATCCCACTATTATTGACAGATCCCACTATTATTGACAGATCCCACTATTATTGACAGATCCCACTATTATTGACAGATCCCACTATTATTGACAGATCCCACTATTATTGACAGATCCCACTATTATTGACAGATCCCACTATTATTGACAGATCCCACTATTATTGACAGATCCCACTATTATTGACAGATCCCACTATTATTGACAGATCCCACTATAATCGACAGATTAAATGTATTACAAAATAATAGCTTTAATGTAATGATAGGAAGATAGTGTCTGCGGCCTGGTGGTTAAGTAATTCCCCGCATCTGCATATGTTTAGAAAACATATTTGGTAAGAATACCGCGAAAAACTTACCAAGAGAAGACAAACTACAGAGAAACCTTTATAGATCTTTCGACGGGCGATAGTGCAATAGAAATACGAGTACATTCGGTTTTAGATAACTTATTTTTGATAAAATTCAAAGCGAGAAGACATACTCGTATCTGTTACAGTGTGGTTTATGGTATTGCATACATGGTAAGCTGTGGCATTTCGGTATAAGATATGTTACAATATCAATACGGTATAAGATATGTTACAAGAACAATACGGTATAAGATATGTTACAAGATCAATACGGTATAAGATATGCTACAAGATCAATACGGTATAAGATATGTTACAAGATCAATACGAGACTTTGACACATCAAACCGGAAGTTCTGAGACGATCGAATCTAATTTATTTGCAGAAAAAATGTACACAAAGCAGCGGCATAAATACTGATAAAATGAGGTCTGAATGTAAAACTGGAAATCAGACCCTGGATGCCCGATAGCTTAGCATAGCAAGCAAGATTGCTAAAACCGTATACACATTACATACGCCGTTTTCAGTTTACTTTATTAATGGACCAGTTTGAGGAATATAGTATATTGGATGAACAGGGAAAGTGCGACGATGATTCAACGAACGGAAGGAATTACGGCCTTAGGCAACATTTGCGGACCCAAACCTCATACTCGCACATCACAAAGCCCTAACATCTCAGCCAATCCCTTCCAACTCTTGCGCGAATCAATAATCAAATCAAATAAATACAGTATATAACAATATTATGCAGAACGACCACAATCGGTCTTTCGTTTCGTTCCGTTTCGCGATACGATATACTCGTACTAATGTGAATCTGTGAACCGTGATGATGGCTGCCAATTGAAACCGAGTCGCGCACTACCCGCCATATATTGTATTAAGAATTATATGTAGGTTTTAAGAATTGTATCCACGCAATGCAGCATTCTGCTACCTGCAACCTTAAAAAAACGTACACGAATGTCATTACAAAATAACCCGTTCGCAATTTCAAGGCGACACATCGCTTATTGTATTCTAATTTGCCTCGTCACTCGCTACGGCTACGGCCATTCCGAATAACGTTATTATTATATTACGTTTCGTACAATAGCATTAATGACCGGGGAACATTTCCAACAGTTGACATACTCGTACACTCCTACGATGTTAAGTTGAAGAACAACCTAATAATGGAAGGCGACAACAATGCACCTTTCACGCTGACATTCTGTCGGTAAATACGAGTAGAATAAACACGATACAATAAAAAGGAAAGTGCAATCACCTGTCCGGCGGTATCACAGAGCTCCACACTCATCGGCCTGCCGTCAACCTCCACCACGACTGGAACAAAAAATACACTTTTATTAATTCATCGCAACATCACAGGCCAGGCCAGGCCAGGTGCACCCGGCTCGGACACCTAAGTCTTATTTAAATCTGAGCACTTGAATAATGAAATCCCCGTATTCTATTAATACTATACTTCAGAAAACAAGCTTAAAACAAAATTACAGCGTATTGACGAACACCTAAAATGAATATATTGCTCATTAATATAATATTACAAGTACGAGTACATTACCCGCAACTCGAGTACGAGTATAATCATTTCCCGCACATTTCACAACCGCAACATTAATGTCGATATGAAACATATCTAAATGTCGTCAATCCTGCGATGTACAAGTATCGAATATTCACATTTCATTTCAATTTTAATATTTTACAATTTAAAATATCCCTACATACTCGTAGCTTCTTAAAGCTTTCTGTCTTCAATGTATTCTCTGCAATTTGTGTGTTCTTGAAGTATCATATATTTAAATGTGTTATGTACATATCATACTACGAGTATGTATGTTGCTATCAGTAAATGTGTTATGTACATATCATACTACGAGTATGTTACTATCAGTAAATGTGTTATGTACATATCATACTACGAGTATGTTACTATCAGTAAATGTGTTATGTACATATCATACTACGAATATGTTACTATCAGTAAATGTGTTATGTACATATCATACTACGAGTATGTATGTTGATATCAGTAAATGTGTTATGTACATATCATACTACGAGTATGTTACTATCAGTAAATGTGTTATGTATATATCATACTAGGAGTATGTTACTATCAGTAAATGTGTTATGTACATATCATACTACGAGTATGTATGTTGATATCAGTAAATGTGTTATGTACATATCATACTACGAGTATGTTACTATCAGTAAATGTGTTATGTATATATCATACTACGAGTATGTTACTATCAGTAAATGTGTTATGTACATATCATACTACGAGTATGTTGCTATCAATAAATGTGTTATGTATATATCATACTTCGAGTATGTTGCTATCAGTAAATGTGTTATGTACATATCATACTACGAGTATGTTGCTATCAATAAACCTATATTTATTTATTTAAATTACTTTGAAACATCAAAATTTCTCCGAACAAAAAATGTAAATACAATTTTTTTTGTATAAAAATCCCCTTAATCCCTTAATCAACATTGATTCCTCACAACTTACCGAGAAACCCCAGAATTGGAGTGTTGAAAATTTTGAAAGTGTTCGGAAATGTCCAAAACGAATAAAAATTGACATAAAGCCCAGTTGTACTACGTCTTTCGGAATGTACCGCGTGGTTTTATTATGATGCCGACGTTTCGAAAACGTTGTTTCAAGGACTTGTTTGTAGCTAACTTCGCCATACATACAAGCCCTGAATATGAAAACAACGTTTTCGAAACGTCGGCATCATAAGCCAAACCACGCGATACAATACTCCGAAATACTATACTATACCTTATAACATATAACTGATAACCGCGAAACATGTTTTACAGAGAACTCATTCTTCGCGCAGAGGTTTTCTTTATTTTCTATGTTTTACAGAGAACTCATTCTTCGCGCAGAGGTTTTCTTTATTTTCTATGTTTTACAGAGAACTCATTCTTCACGCAGAGGTTTTCTTTATTTTCTATGTTTTACAGAGAACTCATTCTTCGCGCAGAGGTTTTCTTTATTTGCACTCATCTATTTAGTAACTTTATTTGACTGTATAAAAGTAATTCTGTATAAAATAAAAGCACTGTGGCTGGGAAACAACTTTTGTATGCATTCAATGTAAGTGCACGTCATGCAAGTGGGGTGTTAACCCACGGCCACACGAAATGGTAATACGAGTAATACTTATAATAATCACAATATGAATTGTCGGCTGAAAATAATAATAATGAAATTAATAAGTTTGAAGTCGAAAGAGATCGCGCGAATGGGGCGGGGCTCAGTATCAGTATCAGTAACTGTAACAGTATCGATGCAAGTACGAGCATGATAGAATACTGTTCGCGCGTATTATACGATACGAGTGCGAGTGCGAGTGCGAGTATGCACCCGACCCGGGTGCGGTACGGGGAGGTTACGGTACTCGTACGAGTATGTTAACATACGAGGGTGGTCCCAGAAGTACCCGACCTGACGTATAGATGGCGGTTGTTGCTTTAAAAAATTACTGTGATAGAAAGTACTAAACTTATAAAGACATGGTAGGCATTTCAAAAAGTGCTGTACATCGTATATTGACTGAAAATTTGGACATGAGAAAGCTGTGCGCAAGATGGGTGACGCGTTTGCTCACAATGAAACAAAAACAGCGTCGTGAGGATGTTTCAATCGAGTGTTTGGCGATGTTTCACAGCAATAAAGCCGAGTTTTTGCGTCGATTCATAACCATGGATGAAACATGGGTCCATCACTTCACACCTGAGACGAAGGAACAGTCAAAACAATGGACTGAAAGGGGAGAATCGGCTCCAAAAAAGGCGAAGACAGTTCCATCTGCAGGCAAGGTCATGGCGTCAGTTTTTTGGGATGCGCGAGGGATACTTTTCATTGATTATCTTCAAAAAGGAAATACAATCAACGGCGAGTATTATGCGAACTTATTGCAGCGTTTGAGTGATGAAATCAAGAAAAAACGGCCGCATTTGGCGAAAAAGAATGTGTTGTTTCATCAAGAGAATGCACCAGTTCACACATCCGTTATCGCGGTGGCCAAAATCAATGAATTAAAGTTCGAATTGCTTCCTCACGCACCCTATTCGCCAGATTTAGCCCCCTCGGATTATTTTCATTTTCCAAACTTGAAAAAATGGCTCGGTGGTAAAAGATTTGCCAACAATGAAGAGGTGGAATCTGCGGTTGATGGCTATTTTGAGACGCTCGACGGTTCTCACTATAAACAGGGTATCGAAGCTATTGAACATCGCTGGGAAAAGTGTGTCGAGCTGAAAGGAGACTATGTTGAGAAATAAAAATATTTTTTCCCAACTCGCGGATATGTCGGAACACGGACTCCACCTGAACCACCCGGACCAAATCCAACAAGCGTTATAATGCAGCGCGATCTATGGGTATATATTATAACATAATACTCGTATTATTACAATATATTATAACGCTGTTACGATACGGATCAGTATAAAATATTACATTTTCAAAATTTTATTAATATTACAATACAATAATCAAACCGAGACAGTGACAGTGGCAGACCGTACATAATATATATATATTTATATTTACAGTAAAGTTATATTATATACACGATACGAGTATACTATAACATACTTGTTTCCAATTTAGAACAGGGAAGTTTGAAAAGTTGAAAGTTGACGGATACACGGTGTAGAGGAAAATACTAGGGATGGGGTTTTTAATAAACAAAACTACGTATGATATACTCGTACTACGAGTACTCGTAGTATGTCTTAATAGCCAGGAACATCGTGATTGCAATCCGGGAATAGTTTCATGAAGACAGCGCTGGAACTGACAATTCCTCCGGATAAAGCGCGGTTTTTTAAATGGAAAGATAAAAAAGCCGACGACTGAATGGAGCTCTCGAAAAAGAATGCACCTGGACATCGACTGCCTCGGCCCACTCCCGCGGGGAGCACTGGATATACGAGTATGTTATGGTACTCCAGTATGGAAGTAAGGGGTGACTGGTGTTGATGCGAGGTGGACGTGCGGAGACGGGGCTTGTTGAACGAAAGTAGCGCTGGGTGTGATTGCGGGGATATATGATATGACGCAGGGCTCATAGCCCGTGCTGGTCTGTCGGAACATCGGGGCTACAGACTACTCTCGGGGGCCGCTACCTGATTGATGCGAACGATATACCATACTACTGGGATCTCTGTTGATATAGCTGATGGTCCGGATACGGAAATGAATTATTTAAGTTAATAATCTAGATGTCTGCACAAACATCAGTGACAGTATTACCGGTGCCGACAGCGACAGTCGAAGGAATAGTAGGTATTATCAGTAGTTCTTCATTATTGTCATGTCGGTCATTATTGTAAGCGTAACCTCTGATGCTTGATGGTGCTTGAGAACTGGAAAAACAAAGTATGGTAATCCTCAACACATCCGAAATGCTGCGTGGATGAGAGACAATATTGTCCTCGTCAATCCTAATCAAGCCTCTGAATTAAGAACTACTGGAGTAGGCAAGTTCACCAGATTATTTAACCAGATTGATGGCTTTTTTCATATTTTTTTTGGTGTTATTAGGAATCGAATCGGAAACCCGTGTGTGGAAGGTCAGCGTCTTACCAACTAAGTCACGGAGGTCGTCATGTGACAATAAAATGTGAAACAGCGATATATACGGCTTTCTTGTTGATGGCGCGAAACCTTGTTTATAGTTGAACTTTTTGGAGGAAGAGTTGAGACGAAGATTATTTTTACAATTTTTTTGTCTTTTTCTAAAATATTTGCCTCTAATTTATATAAAATACAAACACTTATCATAAATCACGAGCAAAAACATCGAATCCGGGTTGTATGTATATAGTATTTTGTATAATTTCATAAAAATAAATATAATTTCACAAACGACAAAACGGTGAGAAGACACAAGAATATTGCAACTGAAGAGTTTGACGCGAGCCTTTGGACGGGCGCGGTGCAGGGTAATGCAGGGGCACGCAGGCGGGCGGGGGCGCAGGGCAGGCAGGGGCGCTGTGCCGCGTGCCCTATATTCCCATCGGGCCGGCAGCGCGGCGCGGGACTCCGCAGCAGCGACTAAATGTCACTTAATGGCTTTTTAATGCCATTATATCATTAACCTTTTTTATTCGGGCAGGAAATATCTCGCTAAAATGATTTATTGAAAACAACACATTGACGTCAATCTGGTTTCGGCATGTTATTATCTGAATCCACGAGCGAAGCAGAAACGTCGTATGCTTTATTACATATTAGAACAGGCGAGAGGTCTTACTGTGAGAAGCGTGAGAATTATCGATCACGAGAAGACAGGATTGCGAGGATTGTGGCGGGTTTAAAAGAACCGAGGCCCACTATCTGTAACAGAATACTTTGCGTTGCTACATATTGTACGAGATCCCATCTGTCCCGTTTAAATAGAGTTGGAGCCAGGACGCATCCCTGGCGGACGCCGGCGCTGGCATCAAATGCGTCCGTCTCTAGTCCACCAAGCGAGACATAACACCTGTCGCAGTTATGCAGCTGGGTCAGAAGCGATGGAACACCAAGTTTCCCAAGGATCCTCCATAATAAATCTCTATTAATTGAGTCAAAAGCCTTGGCAAAATCGACGAAAGCGGCAACCAGCCTCCTGCCCTGCTAATTTGGATATGGATATGGAAGAGGCGAAGGATGTGTGCCGAAATTGGAAATCCTGGCGCTCTGTCCTCTCTGCCTACCTCGTAATGGTTATATGTATATGCATATTAAAGAGAAAAAAACCCAACTCATTGTGTTTATATAATTACTATACATTTGTATTCCTTACATTATGTTATTTAACAAGTTGTGATGACATTCCTTACCTCGATAGGAAATATCTAATAAATATTTTGAATATGTTCTCAAAGGGTTGTGCGAACGGAGACCAATGTATTCGTATAATACCCAACAACATATCTCGATGTGTGCGCGCGTGCGCGTGTGTCCTCGAGTGCACGGATATCGAAAGACTGGAAAGGCAATACTCACGAGCACGAGCACGAGCACGAGCACGAGTGTCACAACCTATCGCAGTCCGAATCAGTGCGTAACACAGATTCGCTACTGCAAAACCGAAACCGAAATGTCACTCGCGGGTACGGGTACGGGTACATCTGTCTGAAGGCATCGGTACACTTATAATATATCATTTTGTATCGTATATCGCCCGAGTTCAAAATATAATATTTAGTATTTATGACGAAGTACAATACATAAAGTAGAAACGTATAAAGGAACAATATCATATTTGGAGGATATCAAGAGTGAAGGATTATTATAGTTACGCGTTATTAAGGAAATGCAAAATATAATATTTAGTATTTATGACGAAGTACAATACATAAAGTAGAAACGTATAAAGGAACAATATCATATTTGGAGGATATCAAGAGTGAAGGATTATTATAGTTACGCGTTATTAAGGAAATGCAAAATATAATATTTAGTATTTATGACGAAGTACAATACATAAAGTAGAAACGTATAAAGGAACAATATCATATTTGGAGGATATCAAGAGTGAAGGATTATTATAGTTACGCGTTATTAAGGAAATGCAAAATATAATATTTAGTATTTATGACGAAGTACAATACATAAAGTAGAAACGTATAAAGGAACAATATCATATTTGGAGGATATCAAGAGTGAAGGATTATTATAGTTACGCGTTATTAAGGAAATGCAAAATATAATATTTAGTATTTATGACGAAGTACAATACATAAAGTAGAAACGTATAAAGGAACAATATCATATTTGGAGGATATCAAGAGTGAAGGATTATTATAGTTACGCGTTATTAAGGAAATGCAAAATATAATATTTAGTATTTATGACGAAGTACAATACATAAAGTAGAAACGTATAAAGGAACAATATCATATTTGGAGGATATCAAGAGTGAAGGATTATTGTAGTTACGCGTTATTAAGGAAATGCAAAATATAATATTTAGTATTTATGACGAAGTACAATACATAAAGTAGAAACGTATAAAGGAACAATATCATATTTGGAGGATATCAAGAGTGAAGGATTATTGTAGTTACGCGTTATTAAGGAAATGCAAAATATAATATTTAGTATTTATGACGAAGTACAATACATAAAGTAGAAACGTATAAAGGAACAATATCATATTTGGAGGATATCAAGAGTGAAGGATTATTATAGTTACGCGTTATTAAGGAAATGCAAAATGGAACCAATCCAGTTATTTTTATTCTCACGACCCTCCTGATATTTCTCCGCGCATCTTGGGGATGGGATCACGACCCACATCTTGAGAGACGTTCGATTAGAGGGACCGTCACACACACACACACACACACGGGGAAGGATATTCGCGAAAAGCCGGTTCTAAAATAATTGGACCTTGTAATACGTTAGTCCTCTGGTTTTAATTTAAAACTGAGGATAATACGAGTATGAACAACAACAACATACTCGGATTATATTATATAAGATTTGATGTTTCTGCACTTATGCAGAAACATCAAATCTTATATAATTACTCGTACCCTAGTACGAGTAATTCACCACGCACACACACGCACACGCGCACACTTAAACATACCCGCACCCCTACCCCTACCCCTGCCTACAGATACACGCGGAACCTTTTACAATTCAAATGTGCGTCGATTGCAATTGCAATTACGGGTAGCTAACGACAGTTTCACCTTGTCTGTAATTCAACGATAAGGTACGAGTGACAACTCCATGTCTGGTTTGGAGGTGTTTTTAATGTAGATGTTCTTCATTTTAGCAGTTTATATTTTTGCGTAATAAGTTGAATTTATAAATGTTGTAATTTTGATTGATTGTTATAAAGATAAACTCGTATGTATCCTTAATTGTAAATTTTTTAAAGTAGGATTTTTAATGAATAATAATATTTTTAATTGTATAATTATTACTGCGATATGGTACCCGTGTAATGGCCACTTATCATAAGTGTCGCTTGTTTTGTTAACAAATAAATAACGAATACATTCGTTCTATTAACTTCTTACGTGCCCTTCATTCTATCGTGACATCTCCCTGTCAGGGTAGACAGACACACATCCTTCCCCTCTTCTATCTCATACGTTATATCGTGACATTTCCCTGTCAGGGCAGACAGACACACATTCTTCCCCTCTTCTATCTCATACGTTATATCGTGACATTTCCCTGTCAGGGCAGACAGACACACATTCTTCCCCTCTTCTATCTCATACGTTATATCGTGACATTTCCCTGTCAGGGCAGACAGACACACATTCTTCCCCTCTTCTATCTCATACGTTATATCGTGACATTTCCCTGTCAGGGCAGACAGACACACATTCTTCCCCTCTTCTATCTCATACGACTTCACTAACGTCTTACGTGTCCTTCCTTCAAAATATCAACCACTAGCATTCACGTTTTCATTGGCCTTCTTCCACTCACATTTGCACTGTATGGTATACTTGTTTAGTAATAGTATTTCTTCATTTAATCGTTCATCATGCCCAAACCACATCTCAGACTATTCTTCTTCATCTTACCCAACAGATCAGCCTTGATTATAAGTTCACACTTATCAATACATTCGCATAAATAATTAACTTTCAGTCACGATTTTTTCAAATGTTTAAATATAAAAATTGGAGGCAATGAGTCGATTGCACGTGGCTGCGTATTCACACGTTGCGGGTATAACATATCCGTGTATGCGGCGCATTGCGCTCAGAATGCGAGCGTAACGTGCGTTGCATCGACGCGTGTGTACGGAGTGTGAAGGTTGCACTCTCCGGGTGAACGGCGAGTGCAACGCGCCTTGTCTGCCGAGTGTGATCGGTGGCTCGGCTCGGGCAGAAATATGCGCTTTCAGACACTTACTTCCTGATATTAATATTCTCGCAATATCATAGTCATCGCTGGATCTTTATCATAATGGATAATGCACGCGCCATTTATAATAAATCGATCGAATATAAATGAAAATAATTACGTACTGGAAAAAGATAAACTGCACTACGAGTATTTTAATATACTCGTGACGATTCGTATACTGTGTTATTATAAATATCAGAAGGAATATTTCGAGTACATCTGGCATTCCAATGAGAAAAACTATATTTAATTCAAACACAAGAATGATTGAAGAAATACTATAATTCTAAGGCATGTCGGGCATGTCGGGCATGTCGGGCATGCCGGGCACGATCTACCAATCGATCGCGGCCCGCTTTTAAGTAGATCTTTCATTTTTCTTCTATTGTATATACTAAAAAATATTATTTCAGTCGATTCTAATATGAAATACGACCAACTGAAGAAATGAAAATAGTTTTGTTTTAAACGTGAAATATTAGGATATCGATCTAACTACAGAAGAAATTCTTTAAGTGATGAACAGCTTGACCAGTATTTACGAGTATGTATTAGATTACATATATCTCTTCCTTCAGGAGTCGCGTAACCCCAACTTTGCTAAATCTGGACAATGGCAAATATCTCATTACTCGTAACACTACTTTTACTTACACCCGCATTTATTGTATTTCTAGTCTTATTTCTCCGTAATGTGATTCATTGGACTGGTATAAGGAGCGTTGGGGATCTTTTTCGGGCTGCCGGGGACAAAGATGTCTACTCTCAGGTGATATTCACGTTGGGAGAACCTGACAAGACACTGGGAAGAAGAAGATGCAAATATATCAAGAGCACAGTAGGTATCAATATAAACATCTTAACGTTTTTTTGTTCCGTACAACCCCATACAAAGGGGCGAGAATTCCTCAAGCGAAATGTTGGTTGTGTCCTTTTTGCTTAATTGCGTCTATCTATATTTTGCTTTAGAAATCCTTCGCAAACATTGCACAGTGGTTACGGCTACCGTGTACCACAATTAACACAGTAGCACCTACTCAGACTATATAGGTCACTCTGACACTTGACTATACTTTGTATAGTACAATAGAATACAGTATCATATGTTACACAGTGCGCGCTGGGCAGTGGCACTACTGGAACCTAGTACAATAGAATACCGTATCATATGTCACACAGTGCGCGCTGGGCAGTGGCACTACTGGAACCTAGTACAATAGAATACCGTATCATATGTCACACAGTGCGCGCTGGGCAGTGGCACTACTGGAACCTAGTACAATAGAATACCGTATCATATGTCACACAGTGCGCGCTGGGCAGTGGCACTACTGGAACCTAGTACAATAGAATACCGTATCATTATGTCACACAGTGCGCGCTGGGCAGTGGCACTACTGGAACCTAGTACAATAGAATACCGTATCATATGTCATACCATACCATACATGTATGCCTTATGTTAATGTCCCCTTGCCATTGCTTTCTATCGTTACACGCCGTTCGATATCGCTGTTATGGAACTCTTCCATCATCTGAGAAAATACTCGTACTACACAAATAGCAGAATTTCTCAACTTGCTCCAATCATGAATTGTTCCCCCATACATATATCGCATTTACTCGTACTTTAATTTGTCAATCACACTTTGTATCGCCATTGCCTTGGATTTCGGATCATTCTGTTCGTACGAGTAGAATATCTCTCGTACAATTCACTGATCAAACTCTGCAATTATTTTACACTCTCCGCCAACATTCGCTTCGACAAGAGCCGCACACG
Organism: Odontocerum albicorne; assembly: GCA_949825065.1. Classification (NCBI taxonomy): domain Eukaryota; kingdom Metazoa; phylum Arthropoda; class Insecta; order Trichoptera; family Odontoceridae; genus Odontocerum; species Odontocerum albicorne. Next base: position 63,365,798 of record OX463838.1, on the reverse strand, counting down.
TTTCATATCTTTAACACTAAGAGACATACTCGTACCATTCACGCGAAAGGACCAGCACCAGCAAAAGCTCAGTCATAATACGAGTACCATAATATGAAATCAATTTAAAAAAATAGAATATGTACGAGTCTAAAATGATATAAGTTAAGAATGTACCTTCTCAGGTGATCCGATAATAACTTGAACACACGAAGCTGGAACAGGACGAAGGACAACACACCGGCGCGGCCGAAGCCGGAATAGGACGAAGGACGTGCGTTGAACTGCATCATCCTATAATTACATTATGTTTCCTTTACTGCGAACCGGTGCAGTAACGTCATGTGCATATACTCCCATCCCCATCCCCATCCGCGAGTCAAGGCTGTAGTTATCTGTAATCCACCCCACCCCACCCCACCGCTGTATTAAATAAGATTATAGTCATACTACAATATTATCTAAAGCGGAAATATTCAAAAACAATGCTCAAGTAAACCAATTACACAATGCCTTTAAATCCCCGCAGTATGTTAACATAATACGCCTTAACTATAAATTATATTTAAAATATTATAAAGTATAATCTTTTGAAAATAACTGACCGTGGCGTTTGAAGTTATCACAAAAGTCAAAATCGTAAGATCATTCTCATACTCGTTGATGAGAGAGGTAGTATTATTGAATGAGTTAACGTTGATGTGGTCAGTAATGAGAGAGGTAGTATTATTGAATGAGTTAACGTTGATGTGGTCAGTAATGAGAGAGGTAGTATTATTGAATGAGTTAACGTTGATGTGGTCAGTAATGAGAGAGGTAGTATTATTGAATGAGTTAACGTTGATGTGGTCAGTAATGAGAGAGGTAGTATTATTGAATGAGTTAACGTTGATGTGGTCAGTAATGAGAGAGGTAGTATTATTGAATGAGTTAACGTTGATGTGGTCAGTAATGAGAGAGGTAGTATTATTGAATGAGTTAACGTTGATGTGGTCAGTAATGAGAGAGGTAGTATTATTGAATGAGTTAACGTTGATGTGGTCAGTAATGAGAGAGGTAGTATTATTGAATGAGTTAACGTTGATGTGGTCAGTAATGAGAGAGGTAGTATTATTGAATGAGTTAACGTTGATGTGGTCAGTAATGAGAGAGGCAACATAGTATTATAGAATGAGTTAACGTTGATGTGGTCAGTAATGAGAGAGGTAGTATTATTGAATGAGTTAACGTTGATGTGGTCAGTAATGAGAGAGGTAGTATTATTGAATGAGTTAACGTTGATGTGGTCAGTAATGAGAGAGGTAGTATTATTGAATGAGTTAACGTTGATGTGGTCAGTAATGAGAGAGGCAACATAGTATTATAGAATGAGTTAACGTTGATGTGGTCAGTAATGAGATAGGTAGTATTATTGAATGAGTTAACGTTGATGTGGTCAGTAATGAGAGAGGTAGTATTATTGAATGAGTTAACGTTGATGTGGTCAGTAATGAGAGAGGTAGTATTATTGAATGAGTTAACGTTGATGTGGTCAGTAATGAGAGAGGTAGTATTATTGAATGAGTTAACGTTGATGTGGTCAGTAATGAGAGAGGTAGTATTATTGAATGAGTTAACGTTGATGTGGTCAGTAATGAGAGAGGTAGTATTATTGAATGAGTTAACGTTGATGTGGTCAGTAATGAGAGAGGTAGTATTATTGAATGAGTTAACGTTGATGTGGTCATTAATGAGAGAGGTAGTATTATTGAATGAGTTAACGTTGATGTGGTCAGTAATGAGAGAGGCAACATAGTATTATAGAATGAGTTAACGTTGATGTGGTCAGTAATGAGAGAGGTAGTATTATTGAATGAGTTAACGTTGATGTGGTCAGTAATGAGAGAGGTAGTATTATTGAATGAGTTAACGTTGATGTGGTCAGTAATGAGAGAGGTAGTATTATTGAATGAGTTAACGTTGATGTGGTCAGTAATGAGAGAGGTAGTATTATTGAATGAGTTAACGTTGATGTGGTCAGTAATGAGAGAGGTAGTATTATTGAATGAGTTAACGTTGATGTGGTCAGTAATGAGAGAGGTAGTATTATTGAATGAGTTAACGTTGATGTGGTCAGTAATGAGAGAGGTAGTATTATTGAATGAGTTAACGTTGATGTGGTCAGTAATGAGAGAGGTAGTATTATTGAATGAGTTAACGTTGATGTGGTCAGTAATGAGAGAGGTAGTATTATTGAATGAGTTAACGTTGATGTGGTCAGTAATGAGAGAGGTAGTATTATTGAATGAGTTAACGTTGATGTGGTCAGTAATGAGAGAGGTAGTATTATTGAATGAGTTAACGTTGATGTGGTCAGTAATGAGAGAGGTAGTATTATTGAATGAGTTAACGTTGATGTGGTCAGTAATGAGAGAGGTAGTATTATTGAATGAGTTAACGTTGATGTGGTCAGTAATGAGAGAGGTAGTATTATTGAATGAGTTAACGTTGATGTGGTCAGTAATGAGAGAGGTAGTATTATTGAATGAGTTAACGTTGATGTGGTCAGTAATGAGAGAGGTAGTATTATTGAATGAGTTAACGTTGATGTGGTCATTAATGAGAGAGGTAGTATTATTGAATGAGTTAACGTTGATGTGGTCAGTAATGAGAGAGGCAACATAGTATTATAGAATGAGTTAACGTTGATGTGGTCAGTAATGAGAGAGGTAGTATTATTGAATGAGTTAACGTTGATGTGGTCAGTAATGAGAGAGGTAGTATTATTGAATGAGTTAACGTTGATGTGGTCAGTAATGAGAGAGGTAGTATTATTGAATGAGTTAACGTTGATGTGGTCAGTAATGAGAGAGGTAGTATTATTGAATGAGTTAACGTTGATGTGGTCAGTAATGAGAGAGGTAGTATTATTGAATGAGTTAACGTTGATGTGGTCAGTAATGAGAGAGGTAGTATTATTGAATGAGTTAACGTTGATGTGGTCAGTAATGAGAGAGGTAGTATTATTGAATGAGTTAACGTTGATGTGGTCAGTAATGAGAGAGGTAGTATTATTGAATGAGTTAACGTTGATGTGGTCAGTAATGAGAGAGGTAGTATTATTGAATGAGTTAACGTTGATGTGGTCAGTAATGAGAGAGGTAGTATTATTGAATGAGTTAACGTTGATGTGGTCAGTAATGAGAGAGGTAGTATTATTGAATGAGTTAACGTTGATGTGGTCAGTAATGAGAGAGGTAGTATTATTGAATGAGTTAACGTTGATGTGGTCAGTAATGAGAGAGGTAGTATTATTGAATGAGTTAACGTTGATGTGGTCATTAATGAGAGAGGTAGTATTATTGAATGAGTTAACGTTGATGTGGTCAGTAATGAGAGAGGCAACATAGTATTATAGAATGAGTTAACGTTGATGTGGTCAGTAATGAGATAGGTAGTATTATTGAATGAGTTAACGTTGATGTGGTCAGTAATGAGAGAGGTAGTATTATTGAATGAGTTAACGTTGATGTGGTCAGTAATGAGAGAGGTAGTATTATTGAATGAGTTAACGTTGATGTGGTCAGTAATGAGAGAGGTAGTATTATTGAATGAGTTAACGTTGATGTGGTCAGTAATGAGAGAGGTAGTATTATTGAATGAGTTAACGTTGATGTGGTCAGTAATGAGAGAGGTAGTATTATTGAATGAGTTAACGTTGATGTGGTCAGTAATGAGAGAGGTAGTATTATTGAATGAGTTAACGTTGATGTGGTCATTAATGAGAGAGGTAGTATTATTGAATGAGTTAACGTTGATGTGGTCAGTAATGAGAGAGGCAACATAGTATTATAGAATGAGTTAACGTTGATGTGGTCAGTAATGAGAGAGGTAGTATAATTGAATGAGTTAACGTTGATGTAGTCAGTAATGAGAGAGGTAGTATTATTGAATGAGTTAACGTTGATGTGGTCAGTAATGAGAGAGGTAGTATTATTGAATGAGTTAACGTTGATGTGGTCAGTAATGAGAGAGGTAGTATTATTGAATGAGTTAACGTTGATGTGGTCAGTAATGAGAGAGGTAGTATTATTGAATGAGTTAACGTTGATGTGGTCAGTAATGAGAGAGGTAGTATTATTGAATGAGTTAACGTTGATGTGGTCAGTAATGAGAGAGGTAGTATTATTGAATGAGTTAACGTTGATGTGGTCAGTAATGAGAGAGGTAGTATTATTGAATGAGTTAACGTTGATGTGGTCAGTAATGAGAGAGGTAGTATTATTGAATGAGTTAACGTTGATGTGGTCAGTAATGAGAGAGGTAGTATTATTGAATGAGTTAACGTTGATGTGGTCAGTAATGAGAGAGGTAGTATTATTGAATGAGTTAACGTTGATGTGGTCAGTAATGAGAGAGGTAGTATTATTGAATGAGTTAACGTTGATGTGGTCAGTAATGAGAGAGGTAGTATTATTGAATGAGTTAACGTTGATGTGGTCAGTAATGAGAGAGGTAGTATTATTGAATGAGTTAACGTTGATGTGGTCATTAATGAGAGAGGTAGTATTATTGAATGAGTTAACGTTGATGTGGTCAGTAATGAGAGAGGCAACATAGTATTATAGAATGAGTTAACGTTGATGTGGTCAGTAATGAGAGAGGTAGTATTATTGAATGAGTTAACGTTGATGTGGTCAGTAATGAGAGAGGTAGTATTATTGAATGAGTTAACGTTGATGTGGTCAGTAATGAGAGAGGTAGTATTATTGAATGAGTTAACGTTGATGTGGTCAGTAATGAGAGAGGTAGTATTATTGAATGAGTTAACGTTGATGTGGTCAGTAATGAGAGAGGTAGTATTATTGAATGAGTTAACGTTGATGTGGTCAGTAATGAGAGAGGTAGTATTATTGAATGAGTTAACGTTGATGTGGTCAGTAATGAGAGAGGTAGTATTATTGAATGAGTTAACGTTGATGTGGTCATTAATGAGAGAGGTAGTATTATTGAATGAGTTAACGTTGATGTGGTCAGTAATGAGAGAGGCAACATAGTATTATAGAATGAGTTAACGTTGATGTGGTCAGTAATGAGAGAGGCAACATAGTATTATCGAATGAGTTAACGTTGATGTGGCCAGTAATGAGAGAGGCAACATAGTATTATAGAATAAGTTAACGTTGATGTGGTCAGTAATGAGAGAGGTAGTATTATAGAATGAGTTAACGTTGATGTGGTCAGTAATGAGAGAGGCAACATAGTATTATAGAATAAATTAACGTTGATGTGGTCAGTAATGAGAGAGGTAGTATTATTGAATGAGTTAACGTTGATGTGGTCAGTAATGAGAGAGGTAGTATTATTGAATGAGTTAACGTTGATGTGGTCAGTAATGAGAGAGGTAGTATTATTGAATGAGTTAACGTTGATGTGGTCAGTAATGAGAGAGGTAGTATTATTGAATGAGTTAACGTTGATGTGGTCATTAATGAGAGAGGTAGTATTATTGAATGAGTTAACGTTGATGTGGTCAGTAATGAGAGAGGCAACATAGTATTATAGAATGAGTTAACGTTGATGTGGTCAGTAATGAGAGAGGTAGTATTATTGAATGAGTTAACGTTGATGTGGTCAGTAATGAGAGAGGTAGTATTATTGAATGAGTTAACGTTGATGTGGTCAGTAATGAGAGAGGTAGTATTATTGAATGAGTTAACGTTGATGTGGTCAGTAATGAGAGAGGTAGTATTATTGAATGAGTTAACGTTGATGTGGTCAGTAATGAGAGAGGTAGTATTATTGAATGAGTTAACGTTGATGTGGTCAGTAATGAGAGAGGTAGTATTATTGAATGAGTTAACGTTGATGTGGTCAGTAATGAGAGAGGTAGTATTATTGAATGAGTTAACGTTGATGTGGTCAGTAATGAGAGAGGTAGTATTATTGAATGAGTTAACGTTGATGTGGTCAGTAATGAGAGAGGTAGTATTATTGAATGAGTTAACGTTGATGTGGTCAGTAATGAGAGAGGTAGTATTATTGAATGAGTTAACGTTGATGTGGTCATTAATGAGAGAGGTAGTATTATTGAATGAGTTAACGTTGATGTGGTCAGTAATGAGAGAGGCAACATAGTATTATAGAATGAGTTAACGTTGATGTGGTCAGTAATGAGAGAGGTAGTATTATTGAATGAGTTAACGTTGATGTGGTCAGTAATGAGAGAGGTAGTATTATTGAATGAGTTAACGTTGATGTGGTCAGTAATGAGAGAGGTAGTATTATTGAATGAGTTAACGTTGATGTGGTCAGTAATGAGAGAGGTAGTATTATTGAATGAGTTAACGTTGATGTGGTCAGTAATGAGAGAGGTAGTATTATTGAATGAGTTAACGTTGATGTGGTCAGTAATGAGAGAGGTAGTATTATTGAATGAGTTAACGTTGATGTGGTCAGTAATGAGAGAGGTAGTATTATTGAATGAGTTAACGTTGATGTGGTCATTAATGAGAGAGGTAGTATTATTGAATGAGTTAACGTTGATGTGGTCAGTAATGAGAGAGGCAACATAGTATTATAGAATGAGTTAACGTTGATGTGGTCAGTAATGAGAGAGGCAACATAGTATTATCGAATGAGTTAACGTTGATGTGGCCAGTAATGAGAGAGGCAACATAGTATTATAGAATAAGTTAACGTTGATGTGGTCAGTAATGAGAGAGGTAGTATTATAGAATGAGTTAACGTTGATGTGGTCAGTAATGAGAGAGGCAACATAGTATTATAGAATAAATTAACGTTGATGTGGTCAGTAATGAGAGAGGTAGTATTATTGAATGAGTTAACGTTGATGTGGTCAGTAATGAGAGGGGCAACATAGTATTATAGAATGAGTTAACGTTGATGTGGTCAGTAATGAGAGAGGCAACATAGTATTATAGAATAAGTTAACGTTGATGTGGTCAGTAATGAGAGAGGTAGTATTATTGAATGAGTTAACGTTGAGTTGGTCAGTAATGAGAGAGGCAACATAGTATTATAGAATGAGTTAACGTTGATGTGGTCAGTAATGAGAGAGGCAACATAGTATTATCGAATGAGTTAACGTTGATGTGGCCAGTAATGAGAGAGGTAGTATTATAGAATGAGTTAACGTTGATGTGGTCAGTAATGAGAGAGGCAACATAGTATTATAGAATGAGTTAACGTTGATGTGGTCAGTAATGAGAGAGGCAACATAGTATTATCGAATGAGTTAACGTTGATGTGGCCAGTAATGAGAGAGGCAACATAGTATTATAGAATAAGTTAACGTTGATGTGGTCAGTAATGAGAGAGGTAGTATTATTGAATGAGTTAACGTTGAGTTGGTCAGTAATGAGAGAGGCAACATAGTATTATAGAATAAGTTAACGTTGATGTGGTCAGTAATGAGAGAGGCAACATAGTATTATCGAATGAGTTAACGTTGATGTGGTCAGTAATGAGAGAGGCAACATAGTATTATAGAATGAGTTAACGTTGATGTGGTCAGTAATGAGAGAGGCAACATAGTATTATAGAATAAGTTAACGTTGATGTGGTCAGTAATGAGAGAGGTAGTATTATTGAATGAGTTAACGTTGAGTTGGTCAGTAATGAGAGAGGCAACATAGTATTATAGAATGAGTTATTTATTTATTTATTTATTTAACACTTTTATTGCAATACAATCTGGCGGGCTTATTGCCAGGCGGCAATCTCTTCCAACCAACCAGACAAAAGTAAATGAAGCAAGTTACGTGGTCGCATAAATCATTCAAATGACTATCCATCCCCACGAAATCCATAAACATATACGTGAGAACATGCCCACAAACCCCACAAAGACGGACAATCACCCGAACACTATTTTTCATATAAAGTGAGATATCATCAATCAAAAGGAAAGGAAAGGATGGTGGAGAGGAAAGGAAAAGAAAAATCAGGAATGAAACACGTTATTTTACTGACTAGAAATTAAGAGTTTTTTCAGTCGCTTCTTAAAGCATGCCAAGGACGGAGCGAGTCTTATATTGGTTTGTAACTGATTCCAGAGTCTCACTGCATGGACAGTAAAGGACGACGTGAAAAAAGAAGAGCGGTGAACTGGAAAGGCCAATAAACAATCTCTGTTTGAGCGTAGCGCTAATCCATGATTGGAAAGACGCTGAAAATTTTCGGCGAGATAAGAGGGTGCGGCGGGACAGTTAAGGATATTATACAATAGAGACAGTATGTGAATTTGGCGTCTATTTCTAACATTCAACCAGTTCAATGCCTTCTGGTATGAAGTTATATGATCGTACTTTCGTAGGTTGAAAATAAATCTTAGGCACACATTTTGAAGACGCTGTAATTTGTCCAGCTGTTCCTCTGTAACATCCAAGTAACATACGTCCGCATAGTCCAGAATTGGAAAGAGCAGAGATTGTACGAGTAAAATTTTGGTTTTAGTTGGTAGAAATCTTTGCAACACTTTAAGGGAATGAAGGCTGAAGAAGATCCTTCGACTTACCTCATTTATTTGATCTCGCCATGAGAGAGTGTTATCTATTAGCACTCTTAGGTTAACGTTGAGTTAACGTTGATGTGTTAACGTTGATGTGGTCAGTAATGAGAGAGGTAGTATTATTGAATGAGTTAACGTTGATGTGGTCAGTAATGAGAGAGGCAACATAGTATTATACTCGTAGAATGAGTTAACGTTGATGTGGTCAGAAGTGAGAGAGGCAACATAGTATTATTGAATGAGTTAACGTTGATGTGGTCAGTAATGAGAGAGGCAACATAGTATTAAACTCGTAGAATGAGTTAACGTTGATGTGGTCAGAAGTGAGAGAGGCAACATAGTATTATAGAATGAGTTAACGTTGATGTGGTCAGTAATGAGAGAGGCAACATAGTATTATCGAATGAGTTAACGTTGATGTGGCCAGTAATGAGAGAGGCAACATAGTATTATCGAATGAGTTAAAGTTGATGTGGCCAGTAATGAGAGAGGCAACATAGTATTATAGAATAAGTTAACGTTGATGTGGTCAGTAATGAGAGAGGCAACATAGTATTATACTCGTAGAATGAGTTAACGTTGATGTGGTCAGTAATGAGAGAGGCAACATAGTATTATACTCGTAGAATGAGTTAACGTTGATGTGGTCAGTAATGAGAGAGGCAACATAGTATTATACTCGTAGAATGAGTTAACGTTGATGTGGCCAGTAATGAGAGAGGTAACATAGTATTATACTCGTAGAATGAGTTAACGTTGATGTGGCCAGTAATGAGAGAGGCAACATAGTATTATAGAATGAGTTCGAGTCCATGTAATATTTTGAAATGTCCCGTGTAGTTATTATTATTACCCGATTCCAAAGAAAGATAAAATAGGGGGTTGAACACAATGTGCGTAAGTAGTTTTCAGTTCACGTCACTTCATATCAGCGTAGAACAAAGTAGGCCATTATCAGCGTTTTAACAAAATCGCTTAAGTATAAAATTAAATTATTTTCAAGAAAATAGTTCAAAATATATTTTGTTAAAAAATATTTCTAGTTATAAATTATATTTTTTCTAAAATAAACATTTAGAAAAAAAACATTTTTTTTACATTTCGTATTTTATTACAAATTGTTGATAAATAAATAAAATGAAGATTTTCATATATGTTATGATTTCTAATGATTTGTACCGTAACGTTCGATAATATAATAAATATACGAGTATTATGTTCAACATCATAATATATGTTTTCGAGATGTTAATGCGGTCAGCTGTTGGTTCCGCAGTGCAGAGAGATAAGAGGAAGGTGAAAGTTCTATGGCCTCAGCTCCGGTCTACTCGTAACAGCGAATAGAGAAGTCTTTAAGCGCTTAAGTGCACGCCCGTTGGCATTGTCGCTTTCGGACAAACGTTTAATGTTATTTAACTGGCAAAATACTCGTATAATTGATGCCTGTAAGTCGCGTGCGTAGACACCGCAGCTTTCTTTTGCAATTGCGAGGGTGTAGACATCGTGTACTCAGAGGTCAGAGATAAACACAGAGAAGACGACATCAGTGAAGAAATAAATAAGCGAATACTGGCGGCAAATATAGTATATGTTACATACGCTATTTTGCAGCGTTTCTAATTATTGTGCATACATACGAGTATGTTACGTGTATATTTCTAGCCATATATTAACCAAACTTAATTACATGGCGTAGCTACTCGTATGTTACTTAAATGTAGCTTTTTTGAAAATGTGCGTTGTGTTACGGGGGTTCCTCATCATGTTAATGTGGTCATGTTAATTAATATTTGTACAAAATGGTACATACGAGTACACATGGTTCATGATTTCATAACGTAATTTATATAGCTAATAAGTTTAAACAAATATTTTTTAAGTCGGAGTCGAATTGAGAATACCATCTCCCGACTCCGACTCCGACACCGCAGCCGCAGTCCTGCTATTTTGTGCCCGTATCCTCTCTTACCTTACTCTTCTCCTAGTCTCGCGTACTCTCTAGAAATGGAAAAGTCCGGCTACTAGTAGATGTGTCGATAGAGGAGGAAGGTGTCCTTGAATCAAACCGATACTCCGGGGACCATTGATAAATACTCGAACCATACTGAGGCCAATGATGACAACGCAGTTTGTCACAAAATTAGCGATATTCAGAAACAATTTATTATTTTGATCATGCTCGTTGCACCGGGTTAGGTCATCGGTAGTTTAATATCTTTCGGGTGTCAAATGACACAATCGCGCCATTTTGTTCGAGTCCCGGGAAACGCCGCGTATTGCCGTGCCTCGCTTGTTGCCTGGTGGAGAGACAACTGCGCCCGTCCCTGGACTATCTCGCGTGTTCTAATGAAGTTCCCGGTGAACCAATAATGGACCATTGTTCCACTCATTCAATAACGCTGTGTTTCCACTCTTATGTTACTGAGCCCTGAGCGAGCATTTCACCCGAACGTAAGCACTACGAGTATCACTCGATACAATTAGATTGTAATATTGTACGAGTATTATTCGAGTAAAACGCTTTATTGTTAAAATATTTGTTTTTGTTTCGCGGAAATACTCGTTGGTCCAGCACGAGTATCGTACATCTTACTGGCGGTATTCTCTCTCTACACAACAATCCGTGGGTTTAAATCAAATAGGTTCAGCACGAGTATCGTACATCGCACTGGCGGTATTCTTTCTCTACACAACAATCCGTGGGTTTAAGTCAAATAGGTTCAGCACGAGTATCGTACATCGCACTGGCGGTATTCTTTCTCTACACAACAATCCGTGGGTTTAAGTCAAATAGGTTCAGCACGAGTATCGTACATCGCACTGGCGGTATTCTCTCTCTACACAACAATCCGTGGGTTTAAGTCAAATAGGTTCAGCACGAGTATCGTACATCGCACTGGCGGTATTCTTTCTCTACACAACAATCCGTGGGTTTAAGTCAAATAGGTTCAGCACGAGTATCGTACATCGTACTGGCGGTATTCTTTCTCTACACAACAATCCGTGGGTTTAAGTCAAATAGGTTCAGCACGAGTATCGTACATCGTACTGGCGGTATCCTTTCTCTTCACAACAATCCGTGGGTTAAGTCCAATTCTGATAAATTCAAATTATTATCATTTTAAGACGAGTATTTTTTTAATAAACGTTTGAATTGATTGAATTTGTGTTGTTTAACATATAAAGAGGTTTTAGGGGTATAATAAGCAAGCTGTATGGGAGATGCCTAGTTAAGGATTTAAAAATGAATGTACATACAAAGGTTATGGTTATAAAAAGACGCGTGGTAAAAATTGTTCGCGACGTACGGGTTAACTCGAGATAAGTTCAGGGAGATGCGCTCTGTTATCTGGATATTATGTTTACACCCGGTGGGCGAGCTAAAGGGACGTTGAAAGAATAAAGAGAGGTTAAGAGGTAGACCGAAGATCAAGCGGACCAGATTTTGAAAGAAAGTAAAGTGAGAAGCACGAATAATACAAGATACGGAAGTTCATGATGAGATGAACGATTCAAGAGGTAGCGAAAGTTGTGTGTTTGAATAGAAAGGTGTGAAGATCTGTTCTCTCTCTGAATAGAAAGGTGTGAAGATCTGTTCTCTCTCTGAATTGGCAGGTGTGAAGATCTGTTCTCTCTCTGAATAGAAAGGTGTGAAGATCTGTTCTCTCTCTGAATTGGCAGGTGTGAAGATCTGTTTTCTCTCTGAATAGAAAGGTGTGAAGATCTGCTCTATCTCTGAATAAAAAGGTGTGAAGATCTTGTTCTCTCTCTGAATAGAAAGGTGTGAAGATCTGTTCTCTCTCTGAATGGAAAGATGTGAAGATCTGTTCTCTTTCTGCGTAATCCGCGAGGGTCACGGCGGAATGATATGAAAGTACATGTGAGTATAAAGCGACGTCAAGTTTTAATCTGTCAAATGTTTTGAAATGCACCCAAGACCACAGAGACAGAGACCTCTACATCTGAAAGATACTACATATTATATAAACTACCGATGACCTAACCCAGTCAGACTAACATAACTAAGTACAAGCACGAACTAAATAATAAACTGTGTCTGAATAGGTATCGCTCATTTTGTGACAAATCGCGTTGTCATCATTGTCGTTGGCTTCGATGTTGATACTCGTAATGTAATGTAATGGTCCCCGGAGTATCGGTTCGGTTTAAGGACACCTCCCCCCTCCCCTCCCCCCTCTATCGGACACTCGGACACGTCCAAACGGACTCTTTAAGATGGGTCTTTGTTAGATTTTACTAAGATACATAGATACTTAAATGATAAGTCTTAAAGTTTTTTTCCATACAAGCCCATGCTGAGCTCCGCGATATTTCCTTAATGATCTCACTCGACAGGTACTCGTACCCATGTGACAGTGTACTATAGGTCGGGTGTTTTATGAATAATTACTTCCAATTGCCAACGATTTTGGAAGACGAGACGTAATGTGTTTTTTTTTTGCGCAGATACAAAATATTTGTCGGGATTAAGTATTCGCACAGGTAGTGATTAAGGTGGCCAGGTGTTTCGTTTTGGTCCAAAAGGTCCGCATCTCGCGACATCTGCTCGGCTGGGCCTTAAAAAATAATAAAAGAACAGGATGCCTGTTTTTCGGCTGTTTGAGTTTTACGGTTGTGATTTTTATTCAACGTTAACCTTCCACAAAACTAGAAAGTGCATATTTTAGCCTGATCCACTTCAGAACTATCTGCCGCTCGCTATAATTTATTGTATATTATACTTTTGATGTATACAGTAAAATCTGACGGGCTTATTGTCACGTGGCAATCTATTCCGACCCACCAGAAATATGTTTAAGAGGTATTTATTAATTAAATGAAAACCAGACGCTAAAACTTTTTTTAAATCTAGGATCCGATGGGAATCGAACCCGCTATCTCCAGTGGAAGACAGGCATCTTATCAACTAGGCTACGAAGGTCGTCATATGATATAATCGATAACACACACCTATTTGTAATGTTAGTATTTTTTACACAAACATATTTGTAATATTAGTAATTTCTACACAAACCTATTTGTATACCTATTTGTAATAACTCCTATAAGTAATATAGTATACTACCTCGATCAAAAAGTTTTAGGACTTTACTCGTAAAATCGAAAATAAAAGTTTATTCATCTAAATCGATATGGTCCCCTTCGAAGTACTCCCCATCGACTGCAACGCACTTACGCCAGCGCTTGATCCAATCCTCGAAACACCGCTGGTACTCAATTTTCGGTATGTCCATCAGAGCTGTCTTCGATTTTTTCATGACATCCTCTCGGGTGCTGTAACGCGTTCCGCGAAGCGGTTTTTCAAATCGGTTGAACAGGAAAAAGTCGCAGGGAGCCAGATCAGGTGAATTCGAAGGCTGCTGGATAGTAGTCGTGTTGTTTTTGGTCAAAAAACTCATGGAAATCATGTCTTTCGCGATTTCAGCGCGGTCCTTTTTTTGCATGAAATTGAGGTCTTTCGGCACCAGTTTTGCAGCGACACGTCTGAGGCCCAAATCATTAACCAAAATGTCTTGAGCGGATCCATAAGCGATGTTCAAGTCCTCTGCCAGCTCTCTGATAGTCAATTTGCGATTTTCGGCCAACATTTCTTTGATTTTATCGATGTTTTCATCGGTTTTCGACTACCACTGCGTTCGTCATCCTCGACCGACTCACGACCACTTCTGAAGCGTTCGTGCCACCAAAAAACACTTCTCCAACATTTCCAAGGTCTGCAGGCCGTTAAATCCGTTTTTCACACAAAATTTAATGCAAACTCATTGATGCACAGTTTATGCCGTTTTCAAACTTGTAAAAAATCGAAAACACGCACAAAGCTAGATGTACTCAGTACAGCGTAACTTTTACAAATGTCAAGCTATGACGCTGAAATTTGGAGGGAAGTGTCAATGATAGATGTGGTAACCTAACAAAAAAGAATTCCAATCGGGTGACTGACAGCGCCACACGGTGGCCGGTCCTAAAAATTTTTGATCAAGGTAGTATGTACATCTAAATAAAAAAAATGAAAGCATAAAAACGATTATAAACAATGTAAATGTTACTTTCTTTGTAAAAATGAACTGATAAAATTGCGATATTATGTTTTGATAAGAATTTAGAAATGAGCAGATAATCCATTAATAATGTTGACTTACGAATAATATATTTTGTATTGTTATTGTATTGTATTGTAATGTATTGTATTGTATTGTATTGTATTGTATTGTATTGTATTGTATTGTATTGTACTGTATTGTATTGTAATGTATTGTAATGTATTGTATTGTAATGTAATCATTAATCTAAGGGTCAATTGGGAATCGAACCCAAAATTCAAATTATTGAAATAAGTTAAGTTGTTATATGAAAAATAAAATGAGACTTAAATTATTGAAGTAATAAGACTTAAATGATATACCGATACCGATACCACCGAGGGGATCGCCATTATGGGATATCATATAGCAATATAGCATCCGACGCGACGGCGGATCGTACCGTGATGTGTCAGGAAGGGAAGGGAAGGGTAGGGAAGGGAAGGGAAGGGAAGGGAAGGGAAGGGAAGGGAAGGGAAGGGAAGGGAAGGGAAGACTTATGTTACCTTACTTATTCGTCTGAACTTTTCTCAATGAAAACTGTTTCTTCAGAAAAATATTAATGGCAATAATAATTATTTTATTCTACGTCAAAAATAGGTTTGAACCAATTCCATACATCGGGGTAGGCAGAGAGGAGAGCGTGCCAGGCTTTCCAATCGCGGCATATTTCTTTCGCCTCTCACACATATCTGACATAAAAAGTTGGATATAAAGTTCATTCATACATTCGTATTATATCCCTCAACACATCCAAATATTGTATGGTATTTTTTACATATCAAATTGGTTATGAGAATATGTTGAAAAGCGTGGCCGGGAGACAAATAGTAGGCACGAAACTCGCAATGGCACGTGCTGACAAATTGTATCGCACGTGAAGAGACAACACTCTCATGTTCAATACATCTAGCGCGTGTGAGTATTGTTATCAGACTGGTCCTTTTTTTATTTATGCATAGAGAATCGATCCCGGAACCCCCGGATGGAAGAGCGACAACTTAACAACTGGGTCATGGACGTCGTTAAATATATTGGATATACGAGAAATAAATTATTGGATATACGAAAAAATGCTAGAAACTGAAGCTACACACTTGGAATGTGAGCCCCGCATGCTATAAGTATCAGCCTCGTTGGAATGTGAATCCTACATGCTATGAGTATCAGCCTCGTTGGAAAGTGAATCCCGCATGTCATGAGTATCAGCCTCGTTGGAATGTGAATCCCGCATGCTATAAGTATCAGCCTCGTTGGAATGTGAATCCCGCATGTCATGAGTATCAGCCTCGTTGGAATGTGAATCCCGCATGCTATAAGTATCAGCCTCGTTGGAATGTGAATCCCGCATGTCATGAGTATCAGCCTCGTTGGAATGTGAATCCCGCATGCTATAAGTATCAGCCTCGTTGGAATGTGAATCCCGCATGTCATGAGTATCAGCCTCGTTGGAATGTGAATCCCGCATGCTATAAGTATCAGCCTCGTTGGAATGTGAATCCCGCATGTCATGAGTATCAGCCTCGTTGGAATGTGAATCCCGCATGCTATAAGTATCAGCCTCGTTGGAATGTGAATCCCGCATGTCATGAGTATCAGCCTCGTTGGAATGTGAATCCCGCATGCTATAAGTATCAGCCTCGTTGGAATGTGAATCCCGCATGTCATGAGTATCAGCCTCGTTGGAATGTGAATCCCGCATGCTATAAGTATCAGCCTCGTTGGAATGTGAATCCCGCATGTCATGAGTATCAGCCTCGTTGGAATGTGAATCCCACATGCTATAAGTATCAGCCTCGTTGGAATGTGAATCCCGCATGCTATAAGTATCAGCCTCGTTGGAATATGAATCCCGCATGTCATGAGTATCAGCCTCGTTGGAATGTGAATCCCGCATGCTATAAGTATCAGCCTCGTTGGAATGTGAATCCCGCATGTCATGAGTATCAGCCTCGTTGGAATGTGAATCCCGCATGCTATAAGTATCAGCCTCGTTGGAATGTGAATCCCGCATGTCATGAGTATCAGCCTCGTTGGAATGTGAATCCCGCATGCTATAAGTATCAGCCTCGTTGGAATGTGAATCCCGCATGTCATGAGTATCAGCCTCGTTGGAATGTGAATCCCGCATGCTATAAGTATCAGCCTCGTTGGAATGTGAATCCCGCATGTCATGAGTATCAGCCTCGTTGGAATGTGAATCCCGCATGCTATAAGTATCAGCCTCGTTGGAATGTGAATCCCGCATGTCATGAGTATCAGCCTCGTTGGAATGTGAATCCCACATGCTATAAGTATCAGCCTCGTTGGAATGTGAATCCCGCATGCTATAAGTATCAGCCTCGTTGGAATATGAATCCCGCATGTCATGAGTATCAGCCTCGTTGGAATGTGAATCCCGCATGCTATAAGTATCAGCCTCGTTGGAATGTGAATCCCGCATGTCATGAGTATCAGCCTCGTTGGAATGTGAATCCCGCATGCTATAAGTATCAGCCTCGTTGGAATGTGAATCCCGCATGTCATGAGTATCAGCCTCGTTGGAATGTGAATCCCGCATGCTATAAGTATCAGCCTCGTTGGAATGTGAATCCCGCATGCTATAAGTATCAGCCTCGTTGGAATGTGAATCCCGCATGTCATGAGTATCAGCCTCGTTGGAATGTGAATCCCGCATGCTATAAGTATCAGCCTCGTTGGAATGTGAATCCCGCATGTCATGAGTATCAGCCTCGTTGGAATGTGAATCCCGCATGCTATAAGTATCAGCCTCGTTGGAATGTGAATCCCGCATGTCATGAGTATCAGCCTCGTTGGAATGTGAATCCCGCATGCTATAAGTATCAGCCTCGTTGGAATGTGAATCCCGCATGTCATGAGTATCAGCCTCGTTGGAATGTGAATCCCGCATGCTATAAGTATCAGCCTCGTTGGAATGTGAATCCCGCATGTCATGAGTATCAGCCTCGTTGGAATGTGAATCCCACATGCTATAAGTATCAGCCTCGTTGGAATGTGAATCCCGCATGCTATAAGTATCAGCCTCGTTGGAATATGAATCCCGCATGTCATGAGTATCAGCCTCGTTGGAATGTGAATCCCGCATGCTATAAGTATCAGCCTCGTTGGAATGTGAATCCCGCATGTCATGAGTATCAGCCTCGTTGGAATGTGAATCCCGCATGCTATAAGTATCAGCCTCGTTGGAATGTGAATCCCGCATGTCATGAGTATCAGCCTCGTTGGAATGTGAATCCCGCATGCTATAAGTATCAGCCTCGTTGGAATGTGAATCCCGCATGCTATAAGTATCAGCCTCGTTGGAATGTGAATCCCGCATGTCATGAGTATCAGCCTCGTTGGAATGTGAATCCCGCATGCTATAAGTATCAGCCTCGTTGGAATGTGAATCCCGCATGTCATGAGTATCAGCCTCGTTGGAATGTGAATCCCGCATGTCATGAGTATCACCCTCGTTAATTTTAAAAATAAATTGTTAAAATGTATGTATAATACCCGTATATTTCAAATTACAAGATTTGCAAAATAAATGATTAAAATCCTATCAAGCAAAAAGATACGAGTATTACGTTCTAAAGGAACACACGGTATTGTATTGTACGAGGATATCCCGAGGATCCTACAAGATATTATATCGTATTACTATTATATTATATGTTATGTTATGTTAGGACGGTAACCGAACAGATATGTTCCAGTTCGTTCATTCGCAATGGCGCCCCCTTGACTAGCGCCATCAGATTTCTTTGTGAACGTGTGCCTATTGTATCGCCTGTGGAGTGTGCTCGTATAATGAGTACATCGAGAAATAATAAGAATTATAATAGGTAACATAAGTGGAACACGAGTACATTAAATGCGCTGCAGTGCAGGGACTGTTTATCTGCGAATTCAGGAAAAAGCAGATAACCGAAAGCGCGATCCAAAGTCCTGCCCGCCATTACACCGCGTGATACCGCACACATACTCGTCAAGCCGTAATGAGCTCGACATAATTAGCGACATTTCAATTTAGCGAATCATTAACCTCATTAATAAACTGATAGCATTAAATAACAAACAATTTCCCGATACCGAATGAACATTTTGTCTGAAATTTAAAGGAATACGTCAATCGATGTACTCGTACTTCCTAAAAACCCATCGAAATGGGATCAAATTTCTCGGTTTTGTTATATTTTGATATTATACGAGTAATAGAGTGGCCCATGTCACGCTCCACTTTCAAACAATAATCATTCCTTTACTTTGATTATTTTTTCGGGTAATTTAAAAAGCCTCCTTAAGTTTTATTATGGAGAATTTACAGAGAAACCTCCTTAAGTTTTATTATGGAGAATTAACAGAGAAACCTCCTTAAATTTTATTATGGAGAATTTACAGAGAAACCTCCTTAAGTTTTATTATGGAGAATTAACAGAGAAACCTCCTTAAGTTTTATTATGGAGAATGCACAAAGAAACAAACGAACACGGTCGAATTTTATTTCGCAAATAAATGATTGGAACACAACGCGCACATCGACGTCATTTTTCTGATGTATTGTAGTTTCTGATTCAGCAAGATCGTCGATCTGGAGATTAATTTAACGTTTTCGACGGCAGGGACCTGTAAATGGCCTGTTTCGAGCCGGGAGATCGCGTATTTTCCGCACTATTAATTAGAATATTCAAAGGGTACAAGAGTGTCGCTGATGATCAAGTGACATACCACCAACCAGAGGACGCGGACGTTCAGTTCAGGTCGGAATGTCTCTAACCCTAACGGCACTACAACGGATCGTAAGAAGCGGTTTGCACCTCTTTCCGTATACAATTTTATTGTTTCGAGAATTGAAGCCGCAAGATCCACATTGAGCGTTGGAGCGTAATTTATGGGTCTTGGAAGTACTCCAGTTAACCAGTTAGTAAACTTATTGTTTGAAAAATACGAGTATATGATACATGTCTAATTATGTCATCAAAACTGGTCAGTTTTGAATACTTTCTTCCTTGAGTAGAGCCTGCTCGTTAAATAGCGCTATAAAATTGTCCTTTTATTATTATATTATTTTTATAGTGTTAACAGGATGCTCCGCATTCTATAGTACTTAGCACAGGACCGGTCTAGGGCTAGGGAGTGATGGAGACAGAGATCGGGGATGGTGCGCCGAGTTCCAGACTAGCGGAGGACCACGACACATTGAGCTCGCGATTACAGGACCGCGATTACAGGAGCTATTACAGGACCGGTCTAGGGCTAGGGAGTGGTGGAGACAGAGATCGGGGATGGTGCGCCGAGTTCCAGACTAGCGGAGGACCACGACACATTGAGCTCGCGATTACAGGACCGCGATTACAGGAGCTATTACAGGACCGGTCTAGGGCTAGGGAGTGATGGAGACAGAGATCGGGGATGGTGCGCCGAGTTCCAGACTAGCGGATGACCACGACACATTGAGCTCGCGATGAAGAAGAGAGATTATTCTTTTTATTTTTTACATAATATTGTAATTCTTGTATTTATACCGGCGATATAAATATAAATAAAAGCCTAATTAACCAAATTTCAATACAATTTTGTTAGATTCCTGTGTACAAATGGAATGTTACGAAAAATACATTTCCGTAGAAATACAAACTGTCAATTTATGATAGTTTTTTGAGTCACATTTTTAGAGGGATGGAAAGAAAATGTGCGAATAACTCCACCCTTATCTAAGAATAATTACACCCCTATCTAAGAAGTCCATTTGGTTCAATGATCCTTTCAACGTGTTAACACGGTGAGAACTTCACTTGCTTTTAGAAAACCAAGAAAAGCCTTCTCAGAAAATGTTATCACAGTATTCACTTGTGGAGTACGTGTATAGAGCGTCTTGTATTCAACCAATCAACCGACAGTACCGGAGGGGTGAAGGGTTTCCCACAATCTCTCGAGCCTTTCTCTCGAGATTTCTATCTCGAGAGAAAGGCTCGATAGATAAGGGGAATTGGGTAAATTGCCCTAAAGAAAAAGTTAGTCAATAACTATGATAAAAACTGACAATAACAGTTCAGTAATTATTGCTGTATTGATGTATTGAAATAACTTTCTGTAGATAATAACACTGTGTACTTCGTGGAAAATTATCAAATCCATTTTTTAACTGTGATTTTTCGATTTCCAGTGATTATTTCTTCCTGACACAATATATGAAATAATTCAATTAAATTACATTTTCGCTGTATACAGCACACTTCCAACCAACTACAACCGTGTAAACGGCGTAAAAACTCTTTATTGACCGTACGGCCACGGCCTGGCGGTAAGAATTCATAGTGGACTATGCCATTGTGGTCGAATAAAGCAGTAAGTAAGGTGAACCTTAACATTTGATCGAACTTGGCGGGCTTTTTTCAGTCTTGGCTCTTCAGGAATCTTCCATTGGGACGATTGGGCATATGTTTCGATGCCATAGCCATACACCCACGTTTCGTCAGCTAATTTTGAAAGCAATTTCTTTGTCTAATCATCTTTAAAATAAAAAAATCGCAAACTGCCAATCCAATATGCCTGAAAATGTAAATGTACATCACAGACAGTGTCGCCAACGTGAGAAAAAATTAGGGCTCAATAAAAAACAGTCCACGAAATTCACAAAATCTCGTTCCGTTTTTATCACGCCTAGTATACGTAGTCAAATTTAAACGAGTACTTTTACAAATTTTAACCAGAAATTAACACAAAAACAAAATGGAATAAAAAAAGACACTACGAGGTGTGCATCCTTATTATACGAGTATTTTGGTTTATATATTTTCGTAAGATTATTTTTAATAAGACAAAACGACACTTAATTATGGAAACGAAATCATGTGTCAAGTGAGTGACTCATACTCGTATCTTGCTAAAAGGCACCTCCTGGCAATCTGGCAATCATTTTAAATTCAAGAGCAATCTTTTCAAAAGCAAAAATAAACGTTTCCTTTAATGTTTAAAGGAAACATTTATTTTGTAGTTGAAAACACAAGTGCAATATTCAGAGGACAAAACATATATTTTCATTTCACATCCGGTTTTCAAACAAAATGTGCATCTCACATTCCCCGCGTGCATCGCCGCGCCGCCACGGGAAGCTGTCACGCATCGAACCCAGCGCCGCAGACCCGCAGGCCCGCGTGAGCCTGCTTTATTCACCGTAGATCGGCAAGGTACGAGTGCTCGGAGTTTCGGTATGACCATTTGCGAATTTCGAGAACAGGTGTTCGGAGTAAATACAGGCACGACCCACGGTTACAATGAATTCCTCATATCGTAAATGTTTGTAGGTCGAAGCGACATGACACATTTAGTTCACTAATTGAAGTATGCACTATATTACAACCTTTGTATACGCACTATATTACACCCATTATTCGCTCTACGGAATAATGAATAGATAAATCCCTGAAAAGTTCGTGAATCGAATTATTGTTTCCATATTAATTAATACGTGTTAAAAGTGCGTGACGTGATTTCCACGAAGAAAACAATTGCAATGAAATATTAAAAAAAAAGTATGCATTCTGATTTCAGAATATTTATGTAGAACTGTAAAAAGCATATACCATACATAACATATAATATGTAATGCTAATATATGGAGAACTACTATACAGCATTTATACTGAAGAATAAGATCTCATTTCAGAATTTGTAGATTGGGAAGCGGAAATGGAAATATTCATCCAAATTATACTGCTTTGCATATTTTTTCGAACGAAGCATTGTTTTAAATAAACCTTCAAATGTAACCTTCGTCATCCGGTCCTTATTATACCTTCAAATGTAACATTCGTCATCCGGTCCTTATAATACCTTCAAATTACGGCAAATGGATTCCTTTAAACGTTCATTGTTTTGCCGATTCCGTTATAACAAAATTCCGTTAAAAGAGGGTCAATATGTCCATATAAAGCGAGGTACGGTTGAAGAATTAATCATTACAAAATTTTAATTCGAAGCAAACAAATACTGCAACAGCGTCACACCGTTCAAGTACAATAATTTAGAAGCGAACGCCACAACTTCGAGGAAAAGTTCAATTCAAAATTCCCTTTAGTAAGAAATGCACTAAACCGAATAGCCGTAACGCGGGGTGTAACTGTACTCGGTGTTCAATGGCACGATTGCTCGTCTCACCTGCCGATAGAGTCTGCTGGCCAGGACAGGGGGCAGTGGGCAGGGGACAGGGGAGGGAAACCAGTGTCGGAGGAACCGCACTCGCACTCGCACTTGGGAGGTGAATTATTTCTCACGCAGTATCCAATATGTCGTTCTTAAGTTGGAGAAGCTGAAGCTGGTGTGTCATCTGCTGTCAGGTCGCGCGGGTGTCGGGTCGCGTGTACGAACTCGCGCCACATGAAGTCGTCTCATACGTGGGGATAATACGAGTACATACTATACGTAGGGATAATACATAAGTAGGGATAATACATACGTGGGGATAATATAATACATTAGTACGATGTAGGATGTTTGTACAAACAAACGTATGGAAGGACATCCCATCGAGATCGCTGCGCGCCGTCCAGAGACTTTGAAGAGTAAACAAATAAGAATCACAAGAAATTCGGTTCAATTTCCTTTTTTTTCTTACACAATTATTTAACAAAGTGGTCTAATTTAAATAGTGACTTGTCATCGGTCCAACATTTATATTTCAGAATCATTGTATTGCATTCCGTTGCCGTTGTGTACAATACAACCTGGCCGGCTTGTATAGTAGGTATGTTACAGAGGCAACCATTGGAGTAAACAATATATATTCCGTTGCCGTTGTGTACAATGCAATCTGGCCGGATTGTACAGAGGCAACCATTGGAGTAAACAATATATGTATAATATAAGAATGACCTTAGCCTAGGACTGGAATTTCATACAACGTAAATTACTTTCAATTTCTCGACCGCCTTGTGAGTCGCCACCCATAGATAAAGAAACGATGGTCTAACGTAATCTGACCAGCTTATTGTAATTTGGCAACTTCTTCCGACCGACCATTCAGATAGTTAATACACATAAGGATTGTGTTGTTATTGAACGCAATCCAAGTCACCCCGCAATCAAGTTCCAGAGTTGGAACTCCGTTTTATTAACTAGGTGACACGTAACGTGAACCAGATTGAGATTATGATGGTAACTACGAGATACGTAACGTAGGAAGCACGTAACGTGAACCAGATTGAGATTATGACGGTAACTACGAGACACGTTACGTGAATCAGATTGAGATTATGACGGTAACTACGAGACACGTTACGTGAATCAGATTGAGATTATGACGATAAAACATTTAAATATCGAATATTTTATAATACTCGTAGTACAAAATGCAATAAATGATTAGCTAGAGAAGGTGAACCTACAGTCTATGGTAGGTTCTGCAGCCATGCTTAAAGCAGGGGCGGGGAGGGGCGGGGCGGGGGATTCCGGGTTCTCGGACAGCTCTCCATACTTATACTCGTGGGTAGAATCAAAATCATCGTGTGTCGAGGCAACGTGGGTGGGTGGTGTGATCAGTGTGTCGAGGCAACGTGGGTGGGTGGTGTGATCAGTCTGTCGAGGCAACGTGGGTGGGTGGTGTGATCAGATTTTAAGCCAAATACAACAATTTTATATAATTGATGGTCGGTGCCGATATTTACAATAATATTTTGTTTCATTAGCTGCTTCAGTTAAGATTATCTTTCTGGAATCTGCCTTTACACTTGATATTTCCTAAAGCATAAAGCATCCCTTTTTTACTTTTCAGAATTAAATCAAAACTATTTGGATTTTTCTAATTTGCATGTAAATTATGACGATACTAATATTAGCCACATCAACTGAACAGAGACCGTTACATAATAATATGGAGCTAAATGCACCACAAAGCACATGCACACGAGTATGTAACTCGTGTGTATGTGGGTGGACTCGGACAAATATGACACATCGTAGTATTGTATTGTATCGTATCGTATCGTGTCGTGTCGTATCGTATCGTGTCGTATCGTATTACACTTATGTTGTATCATACAATATATATGGTAGAGTACAACTTGGCGGCTCGGGCTTATTGCCATATTAACGTGTTCCCCACGGGGAGCTCAAACGCCTGTGATCTGACGACAATCCAAGTTTCAAATCACAAATACTTTAAAAAAATGACACAAAACCGGAATAAAAATTGAACTAAAATTTAAAATAATCTTTATTCTAGCGACATCTCTGAAAAACTTGTCAAATAATATATTAGTTTATGAGATATTGTTGAATAAACAGAGCGCCGAATTTTTTTGGTTTCTCAATATTTCCAGCATTAACGACCTGTCTCGCGGATCGAGTCCTGCGATGAGTCTCTCTTACGTAAATAAACATTACTAAGTCTCTCTTACGTAAATAAACATTACTAGTGCTATATGCATTTGATTGGGTGAGTGTCGTGAAGCATTGATTTGATCGTAGCATTCCTTTGTTTATTTTACGTAACGTTAAGTTTATCTCCTTTATTTAATGAGTCTCCTTAAGAGTAATGACTATTATTTATTATCAGAAAATTACTTAAGAGTCATGTTTACTTGGTGTTGTAATCAAATATCAGTGATTCTAAACAAAATATGTGTTTAAACTTAGAAATTAAAAAACGCTGAAATTGTGCCGCGCACAGGATTCGTGGAATTTGATTTTTAACGCGGTGAACAGGTTAAGGAGGTCTTGAGTGAAAACTAGACTGGAGTCTGTTTTAAAAATATCTTGTTTCCGACGGGAATCGAACGTGCAACCGCCGGGTTGGAAGACAAGGAAACTAGGCTAACCAACTAGGCCACGGATATTGATGAAGTTTCGGGAGACAGGATTCCAGATATACCGGAGTTGGAAGATCCCGTATAACCGCAAGTGGAGTGGAGTGGAGGCACCGTGGGGGCTGGAGTTCTTTAAGAGCTAACATATAAGCTATATAACATACGAGTATGTTAGCGATCGGAGCTCTGGTAACGCGGCAGAGGTAAATGAATACGAGTAACATAGCGACAATCTTCTTCTTAGAGTTATGCTGTTCATGGTTGAGCGTCCTGGTTCCCTGGTTCCCTGATGGTCTGGAATTGAGCGGGTGACTCGTCTCCACTCTTTCCGGCCCTGGGCCATGATGAGTGCAGCATGTGGAACTGGTCATCTCTTTTATTTGGTTTTTCCACCTTGCTGGAAATCATTCTCTAGCTCACCGCCCCGCCCCTCAAAACTTCAGGTCTCTCCCAGCTTCTCCGAACAATATTGACATTGTCACGAGAGCGTGACATGTCCGGAGTTAAATTTAATAAATACTCGATATTGAGTTAGTTGGACGACAAATTCGCGTTAACATTTAACAACGGATTTGTAATTAAAAGTATCAAAAGCAACCTAAGGAAATATACTGAAATCTCGCTTGTTTCATTAAACGCTGTTTTCATAATGTACGAGGATGCTGTCACAACACACAAACCTATCGGTACATTTCATAATGGATGCTGTCACAACACACAAACCTATCGGTACATTTCATAATGGATGCTGTCACAACACACAAACCTATCGGTACATTTCGCGATGCCTTGTCATAATGGATGCTGTCACAACACACAAACCTATCGGTAAATTTCGCGATGCCTTGTCATAATGGATGCTGTCACAACACACAAACCTATCGGTACATTTCGCGATGGCCTTGTCATAATTACATTAATTTAAATCTGGAATAAATGTTCACAAATTAATTATTATGAGATGATCGAAGACATCTGTTCATTATAAACATTATAATTTGCTGCTGCAGTTAAAATAACTGTATATCGATCGATCACGGAGACTCTCATTAACACAAAATTCAAGTTGGTTCTGTTCAACAAAATAGTTTTTGCATAAGACAAAACCAACCATTATGTGCATAGCTCGTACTCGTAGCTTGTTGGAGAAAATATTCCACAAAAAACAGTATTGAAATATATTTTGAAATACATATCCCTTTAAAAAGCCCTGGGTCAATATTTTAGATGAAGGGCCACACGGATTTTTCAATAAAAGATCAGACCGTAAAATCAAGACGGTTTATTTTTAGATGAAATTCATTGCAAAATTTAAAAAAAAATGTCAACGTGAAGGTTAGAATGATAGTGTATTAGTGAGTACGGCTTATGTATTGTATATACACATTTGTGGAAATGTAGATTGATGTGCGTCACACACGGCTACACAGGTCACACAATCCGTACTTAACACATTCATTTTTATAATGCGACTCAGGGCTTAAGTGTGATTGTTCGGTCAACGTAGTTAATACTATAATTAAAATAATATGTATGTAATTATATAAAAATTTAAAAAGAGTCAATGTAAATAAAAAAATAATCTTAGTAGAAGCTTGCGGGTCATATCAAATAACATAACATAACAACATACCTTCCATAGTTTATATTATACGATCACTTCTACAAGTATGGGGAATGAATAACATACCTATAGTATATGTAAAAACATCGCGCGAAATGTGTTAATGTAACGTTAACATGATAAAATAGTCGTACAGCAGGAAGCGGGAAGCGGGAAGCAGGAAGCAGAAATTGTGTTAGGAAAATTGCAACGACAGGGATTATGTTATTCGTACATCCCTGAAGCACTGTAACACGACTGGTGTGGTGTGTTGGTTCGTTTGAAGCTTTCTCTTAATATTTAATTGCATTTTTGCAGAACTACGAGTACTTCTCGGATGTTTGCGCGGCCGATACGGGCTATAGACTTATCTACGGGACTATCTGATGCATGATTTACCTTTATCTTTAGATATCGAATAGGGAAGATCCTCTTTCATGTTGTTTAAGAATGAGCTAGGAACTAGCCGAGCTATGTGTATAGGGGAGCTCTAGCTCTAGCTCTAGCTGAAGGGTGACGAGGACAAGTCTGTCTCAAGCGTTGGGAGAATGTTTAACTGAAATATAGTTTATTACTCTTCGTAAAAGGTGGATATGATAAGGTTCGCTGACGATATTGCTATGGTTGCTGAAAGTGAAGAGGAAGTACAAGAGGCCTTAACAACTATGGAAAGCATTCTTCAAAATAACTACAGTATGAAGATAAATAAAGACAAAACAAAGCTGCTGACTGTAGGCCGAGCGCAACACCAGATGAGAATAGTGATGTCGGGTAAACCACTAAAGAACACCAAGGAGTTTGTCTACCTCGGGAGCAAAATAACATGGGACGGTCAGTCCGAGAGCGAGGTCGACAGCCGTATACATCAGGCTAGACTTGCATTTAATAAAAGGTCGAAAATAATAGAATCAAATAATATAGACCTAAAACTGAGAATACTCCTCATCAAGACCTATGTATGGAGTATCTTGATGTACGGCTGCGAGACATGGTGCCTATCCGAAAGAGATAGACGAAGATTAGAGGCTTTTGAGATGTGGTCCTATAGAAGACTATTAGGAATTTCCTGGAGAGACCGCATCACAAATGAAGAGGTTCTCCAACGAATTGAAGGAGGAAGGCACCTGCTCAGGATCCTGTCCGAAAGGCGTGCAGGATGGATCGGTCATATAATACGACAAGAGGGCCTCTTGCATGCCATAATGGAGGGTATGACCGAGGGGACAAACTCTAGGGGACGCCCACGCCGAGAGTACCTGGAGGACCTGTTGGTGGACGTGCGCTGCTCAACATATACAGATTTAAAAAGAGCCGCACAGGACAGGGAGGAATGGAGGAGAATAGTTGAAATTGCTGCAAACCAGTCTTAGGACTGCAACCACGGAGGACTCTTAGTATTTTATACGTAGATGTCTCTTTTCTCAGATGATACAAAAGTTAACAGGTATAGTATATTGATCAGTCAACGGGGCACTAAACATATACCACATACTCGAACCGAACAGTATCAAAATCTTCTAAGATGATACTCGTAAGTAATATTTTTGTGCCAACTTTGATGTATGGGAGTGAAATGTGGACGTGGAAAAAGACTGAGATGAGACTAATAAATGCGTACATTGAGAAAAATCACGGGGTGACAATGTATAACAGAACGCGAAATGAAGTGGAGTAGAGATGAATGTAAAGTTAAGGCTTCAGGTGTTCAGGTGTTGAGGTGTTCAGGTGTTCAGGTGTTCAGGTGTTGAGGTGTTCAGGTGTTGAGCGAGATGAAGAGTACACTGAGATGGTTTCGGGCGCGTGGAACGAATGGAAGAAAAAAGACTAGCGATGCAAACATACAGTGATAATGTGAATGCAAGGCGTGGTAAAGGAAGACCGAGAAAAGTATTCTTGGATCAGGTGAATGCTATTTTTAAAGAAGGAAATGTAAGTAAGAGAAATGGTAGGAGTTGTATGGGTGTAGAAGATGCGAAAGATGTGTTGCGATAGAAAAGTCTGGCGCTTTCGTGATATTATGCATGCATATTTCGTGATAGTATGCATGCATATTTCGTGATAGTATGCATGCATATTTCGTGATAGTATGCATGCATATTTCGTGATAGTATGCATGCATATTTCGTGATAGTATGAATGCATATTTCGTGATAGTATGCATGCATATTTCGTGATAGTATGCATGTGATAGTATGCATGCATATTTCGTGATATTATGCATGCATATTTCGTGATAGTATGCATGCATATTTCGTGATAGTATGCATGCATATTTCGTGATAGTATGCATGCATATTTCGTGATAGTATGCATGCATATTTCGTGATAGTATGGATGCATATTTCGATTGTTTCCCCACGGAAAGTGTTATTTTGAAGCGCCCACTAGTGTTTAATAGAAGGTTTTTGCAAGTATGTACACAAATTTAACAATCGCATTTCGAATCTATTATTTTGATATTTGAAGCGGTGGTTTTAGTTTTAACTAGCTGAACACATTAATGAATAAACAGAGAGAAATAGGAATTAGCACGAATTCGTATACAGTGATTGAGCGACACTTATCAGCGTTCGATAACGCTCAGCGGCACCACGCCCCGCCCTCCGCTGGTGCGCTGGTGTGCTGGTGCGCTGGTGCGCGGGTACGTCACTTCTACGAGTATATCTTATCTTTCCTTGTACGGCGCGCTTCCAACTGTGACAAGGAGTGCTAACATTGTGTTGTAGAACTTATGTTTATCAGGGAAAAGTGCATTAAACAAATATTATAGAGATATTTCAGGGAAATAAAACTCATTTCAATTTATTTTTTTAAAACTATTCAATAAATTCTATTAAAACGTCCCGATGTCTTATGCTTCCATTACGTATGATATTAGGATGCCAACCTTAGGAAGTATGACCACGTGTCAGTTGTCGGGATAGGTTGGAGAGACTGCAAAACCTAAGGAAGTATGACCACGTGTCAGTTGTCGGGATAGGTTGGAGAGACTGCAAAACCTAAGGAAGTATGACCACGTGTCGGTTATCGGGATAGGTTGGAGAGACTGCAAAACCTAAGGAAGTATGACCACGTGTCAGTTGTCGGGATAGGTTGGAGAGACTGCAAAACCTTAGGAAGTATGACCACGTGTCGGTTATCGGGATAGGTTGGAGAGACTGCAAAACCTAAGGAAGTATGACCACGTGTCAGTTGTCGGGATAGGTTGGAGAGACTGCAAAACCTTAGGAAGTATGACCACGTGTCAGTTGTCGGGATAGGTTGGAGAGACTGCAAAACCTAAGGAAGTATGACCACGTGTCAGTTGTCGGGATAGGTTGGAGAGACTGCAAAACCTAAGGAAGTATGACCGCGTGTCGGTTATCGGGATAGGTTGGAGAGACTGCAAAACCTAAGGAAGTATGACCACGTGTCAGTTGTCGGGATAGGTTGGAGAGACTGCAAAACCTTAGGAAGTATGACCACGTGTCAGTTGTCGGGATAGGTTGGAGAGACTGCAAAACCTAAGGAAGTATGACAACGTGTCAGTTGTCGGGATAGGTTGGAGAGACTGCAAAACCTAAGGAAGTATGATCACGTGTCCGAGTTTCGATAAAAACTTCAAGTAAGATAATGTGAATGCAAGGTTAAGATTAATAAGATTATCAGATGTGCGCCATCCTTGTTTACATTCAAGTGAGAGTTGAAAGAATATTACATATGTGACTACTAGAGATTATCAGATGTGCACCATCCTTGTTTACATTCAAGTGAGAGTTGAAAGAATATTACATATGTGACTACTAGAGATTATCAGATGTGCACCATCCTTGTTTACATTCAAGTGAGAGTTGAAAGAATATTACATATGTGACTACTAGAGAATATCAGATGTGCACCATCCTTGTTTACATTCAAGTGAGAGTTGAAAGAATATTACATATGTGACTACTAGAGAATATCAGATGTGCACCATCCTTGTTTACATTCAAGTGAGAGTTGAAAGAATATTACATATGTGACTACTAGAGAATATCAGATGTGCACCATCCTTGTTTACATTCAAGTGAGAGTTGAAAGAATATTACATATGTGACTACTAGAGAATATCAGATGTGCACCATCCTTGTTTACATTCAAGTGAGAGTTGAAAGAATATTACATATGTGACTACTAGAGAATATCAGATGTGCACCATCCTTGTTTACATTCAAGTGAGAGTTGAAAGAATATTACATATGTGACTACTAGAGAATATCAGATGTGCACCATCCTTGTTTACATTCAAGTGAGAGTTGAAAGAATATTACATATGTGACTACTAGAGAATATCAGATGTGCACCATCCTTGTTTACATTCAAGTGAGAGTTGAAAGAATATTACATATGTGACTACTAGAGATTATCAGATGTGCACCATCCTTGTTTACATTCAAGTGAGAGTTGAAAGAATATTACATATGTGACTACTAGAGAATATCAGATGTGCACCATCCTTGTTTACATTCAAGTGAGAGTTGAAAGAATATTACATATGTGACTACTAGAGAATATCAGATGTGCACCATCCTTGTTTACATTCAAGTGAGAGTTGAAAGAATATTACATATGTGACTACTAGAGAATATCAGATGTGCACCATCCTTGTTTACATTCAAGTGAGAGTTGAAAGAATATTACATATGTGACTACTAGAGATTATCAGATGTGCACCATCCTTGTTTACATTCAAGTGAGAGTTGAAAGAATATTACATATGTGACTACTAGAGAATATCAGATGTGCACCATCCTTGTTTACATTCAAGTGAGAGTTGAAAGAATATTACATATGTGACTACTAGAGAATATCAGATGTGCACCATCCTTGTTTACATTCAAGTGAGAGTTGAAAGAATATTACATATGTGACTACTAGAGATTATCAGATGTGCACCATCCTTGTTTACATTCAAGTGAGAGTTGAAAGAATATTACATATGTGACTACTATAGTAGAGAATACACGTTTTTATTAATAGTCTAAGTGAATGGAATGTCATACACGAAGTCGTGTAGGTACTATTTGATTAGATTCATCTCGGTCTAAGTGAATGGAATGTCATACTTCTTGTAGGTACTATTTGATTAGATTCATCTCGGTCTAAGTGAATGGAATGTCATACTTCGTGTAGGTACTATTTGATTAGATTCATCTCGGTCTAAGTGAATGGAATGTCATACTTCGTGTAGGTACTATTTGATTAGATTCATCTCGGTCTAAGTGAATGGAATGTCATACTTCGTGTAGGTACTATTTGATTAGATTCATCTCGGTCTAAGTGAATGGAATGTCATACTTCGTGTAGGTACTATTTGATTAGATTCATCTCGGTCTAAGTGAATGGAATGTCATACTTCGTGTAGGTACTATTTGATTAGATTCATCTCGGTCTAAATGAATGGAATGTCATACTTCGTGTAGGTACTATTTGATCAGATTCATCTCGGTCTAAGTGAATGGAATGTCATACTTCGTGTAGGTACTATTTGATTAGATTCATCTCGGTCTAAGTGAATGGAATGTCATACTTCGTGTAGGTACTATTTGATTAGATTCATCTCGGTCTAAGTGAATGGAATGTCATACTTCGTGTAGGTACTATTTGATTAGATTCATCTCGGTCTAAGTGAATGGAATGTCATACTTCGTGTAGGTACTATTCGATTATATTCACCTCGGTCTATGTGAATGTAATGAATAGGACAGGACGAAACAGGCCAACCGATGTCTCGCAGTCGACAGACGCAGTTCACCATCGCAAATAGTTCATTGGTAAAATAACTAGCGCAGCTAAATAAGTACTTATTTAGCGTGTCGAGTGATTAATACAGGCAACATGTGACACTTGTGTCATGCGCCAACAATTCATATAGCAGATGTTATTCATATGATATATAGTACAGCCAATACGCGAAACCGTTCATCCACCGTTAAATAAAAATATAAGTGTCTCCTTTCATCGGATAGCGCGAGTCATAAGAGTAGATCAATTATAAAACACATTTTCAGCAAATATTGTATAAATAATCGATTAAAGTTACGCCTGAACTCCTTGAATATTATTTTCCCAAAACTATTATGTTAAGAATGTTGTGTACCGCATTCACTGATAACGAAACATTTAGAATAACGCATTCTTTCTACTCGTACTACTCGTATAATCAGTGCCGCATTTGTGTAGACGCCCCTAGGCAGTTTGCATCTTGTTCCCCCCTCGCCTCGCCTCCCTTGATAATTAAAAACACGCTAATGCTTTCCGTGTCGGATGATGGCCTTGGATGACCCGGTAATGCAATATGTTTATAATCAACATAGTAGACAGGTGGAGGACGAAAGGCGATTCGCTGGCGCCTTAAAATAACGAGAGCAATCCGGCTAAAGGAAGGACCCTGGTCCTCCAGGATGGGGGCTGGGCAAGAAGCTAATAATAACCTCTTCCCATAAAAAAAGTCAACATTACGAAACCAGACACTGAGCCTCGGACAAGGGCTGGAAACCGGATCGGACCTGGCAAGCGGAAAATGGATCTGAAAATTGGAATATGGAATGTAAGAACTTTATACAGAGCTGGAGCTCTCGATGAATTGACCGCAGAGATGAGGAAGTGCGGGGTACATATATTGGCAGTACCTACAAGAAACGAGATGGCTGAATGGTGAGACATTTGATACAAGAAATCACACAATACTTCACAGTGGTAACACAAGGCACCATCAATTTGGGGTTGCATTTATAGTGGATGAAAGAGTCAAGAATAGGATTATTGATTTCAGGCCCATAAATAAGCGAATGTGTGTCCTCTGCATTAAAACAAGATTCTTTAATGTGTCAATATCAATAGTAAATGCAAACACCAATATATGCTCCCAATAATAATGCAAACACCAATATATGCTCCTAAAGAAGTTGGACTGGAAATTAATGAAAATAAGACAAAACTCATGAAACAGAGTAGGAGAACAGACAATGGTCCACAAGGTAACATTAGATTCAAGGATGAATATGACTTTGAGGCAGTGGAAGAGTTCCCATGCCTGGGTTCAACTATAACGAAGGGAAACGGGGAACATGCTGAGATTATAGTAAGAGAAGAATCACAACAGGGAACAAAACATTCTTCTCCCTACTGCCGGTGTTCAAGTCCAGAAGTGTCCATAGAAAAACCAAAGTCACCCTGTACAAAACAATTATTAGAACAGAGGTAGCATATGGATGCGAAGCATGGACACTGACAGCTAAATCCGCAGAGTTGCTGGATGCCTTCTAGAGAAGAGTACTACGTAGGATCCTGGCGAATACGACACAACGACGAGCTATATAATATCTACAAAGCTCCCAGGCTATCTGTACATGTCAGACTGAGCAGAATGAGATGGGCCGGACATGTGCAGAGAATGCCGTCATCACGGCTTCTACAGGTGCAGGATTGGAGGGTCGAGGCGGAAGACAGGAGGAGTTGGAGGTGAAGGTTGACGGAGGCCAAAGCTCGATATAGGCTGTAAGACCATCGAAAGAAAGAAGGCCTTGGATGACTATGTATTGCATTTCGAGTCACACAAAGAAACCACTACGTCTCGCTTCCTCCCCTGCAAATGCATCCACAATGACATTTGAAGTACATGCTCATTATTACCATATATGTGAGACAAATATTGCCGTATGTATGGTTAGTACGCAGAATGACTATCGCGTGGCCACGCGCCGATTTCAAGTACGTACTATATGTATATCATCCTGTGGTCGACCTATCTAGGTTATACTCGTATTTTTATAACCCATGTGTGAATCTTTGGGCGTCAGGTTGGGCTCGGGCCCCTCTAGGCAAATGCCCCGGTTTGCCCGTTAACAAACGCGGCTTTGACTATATGGTAGTGATATCGCGATTGTGATGAGCAGCGGTGATTGTGCGGTAACTTCCGGTCCCTTATCAAACTACGAGGTACGAGGTACGAGGTACGAGGTACGAGGTACGAGGTACGAGGCCGCTCCACACCGAGAAAGTTCAGCGAGACCGGCGCGCCAGACCGGAGTGCAATACGAGTATCTATATGTAATCCTGCGACGCTCCATTAATGCGCGTGACAACACAAAAAGGAGATACCAGTATCGTAATCAGATTTGCATTGGATATTTATGTTATCAATTCTGCACAGTCGCGTTACGGTTCTGTACACTGTTCACTATTCACTATTCACGGCCTCGACAAACCTTATGTTATCTGGATTTAACGATCGATGCATTTGTAAAATACAAAATGAATATAATTTAGGACGCATTCTCATTATTTTCTCTATGATATTTTGAATACTTACCATAATAATACCGAGAAGTTGTCGGGTCTGTATTGTAGTGATAACGCGAAGAAACTGAAACATCGCTCAATGACCGCTCAGATATCAGATAGATGACTACTCGTATATATTGTGTTTATATTACAACTTTAATCTATTTAGATAAATGCGATGCCTAAAATGTTTTCGGCGAATTATTAAAATTCTTGATTATTATTTGATTGATTCCAAAGAAGACTTAAATTTAGTAAATTAATTTGTTATAAAAAGTAAAAGAAAGGTTAGAGGCGATAAAATACACATTTCACTGTTACAGAAAGACTCGTATTGTCTTTCTATATTTCACTGTTACACAGAGACTCGCATTGTCTTTCTATATTTCACTGTTACAGAGAGACTCGCATTGCCTTTCTATATTTCACTATTACAGACAGACTCGCATTGTCTTTCTATATTTCACTATTACAGACAGACTCGCATTGCCTTTCTATATTTCACTATTACAGACAGACTCGCATTGCCTTTCTATATTTCACTATTACAGACAGACTCGCATTGTCTTTCTATATTTCACTATTACAGACAGACTCGCATTGCCTTTCTATATTTCACTATTACAGACAGACTCGCATTGTCTTTCTATATTTCACTGTTACAGAGAGATTCGCATTGCCTTTCTATATTTCACTATTACAGACAGACTCGCATTGTCTTCCTATATTTAAAATAAACTAAAGAAGGACGTTTTATGTGTTTATTTAATTATCATAATCAAAATGGTAATACAGTAGAGCATCGATTATCCGAAACAATTCGGGACTGGGGGTGTTCAGATAACTGATTTTTCGGATAACCGATCGTCACAAGTGAAGGCTCCCACGCCACTAACGACGTGAGGCTGCTCACATAGGCCGGTCGGCAGGGAGGGGGAGGGGGAAAGGAAAGCGCTGCAGCGCCGCAGCAATTTGAAATTCTATACATACTATAAAACACGATAAGTTTTCATAAAATATAATATATACTGGCGGCCGCAAATTTGAACTTTCGGTTAACCGATGTTTTGGTTGATCGGTATTCGGAAAATCGACGCTCTACTGTATAAAAACAGAGAGCTCGCGCCGAGCGGAAGGAAATGATTTACCTGAGGGAAAACGTTAACCATGGGAGGTTCCATGTACATCTGAGGAATTTACCCGAAGGAAAACGTTAACCATGGAGGTTCCATGTACGTCTGAGGAATTTACCTGAGGGAAAACGTTAACCATGGAGGTTCCATCTATATATCTGAGGGATTTACCTGAGGGAAAACGTGAATCATGGAGGATCTATGTACATCTAAAGGATTTACCGGAGGGAAAACGTGAATCATGGAGGATATACCATATGTATAGTACATCTGAGGGATCTACATCTCGTCTAAATAGCTACGCTACAGAATATTTCAACTCTTGACAAAGTAACTCATACGTCGGAAGAAACGGACAATACAATACTTTAGAATTTCCTTCGTGCTCGAGTTTGATTATCGATCATTCTGGGGATAGAAGACACCTGAACACATTGATATATTGTGCGTAAGCTGTTGCACTCCAGCAAGCACACAGTTTTGGCAGATAAAACCCAAAGTTCTAAGCGCTATTTTAGTGTGGCTTAATAGCGCTATAAGAATTTATAATAAGTAACATTTAAGTTAAGTAAACCACCTAAATTTAGATGTAACGTGTTCTAAGAGTAAAGCCAGCCAGAAAGCGAACCTGAGGCACCCGGCACCAGCTCGCTTAACGCGAATGCTAACTGATAGTTAATGGCCACCGACCAATAGACGGAAGGGCTGCATCTTAAGAGAGAATTCAGCTGGTACGAGTATGACAATTGGCAAATGACCGGTGGTGATATAAACTGAAAAGATGAAAGAGCTTTTGAGAGGAATCTATTCATTATTGCTATGGATATTGAGAGGAATCTATTCATTATTGCTATGGATATTGAGAGGAATCTATTCATTATTGCTATAGATATTGAGAAGAATCTATCCATTATTGCTATGGATATTGAGAGGAATCTATTCATTATTGCTATAGATATTGAGAAGAATCTATCCATTATTGCTATGGATATTGAGAGGAATCTATTCATTATTGCTATAGATATTGAGAAGAATCTATCCATTATTGCTATGGATATTGAGAGGAATCTATTCATTATTGCTATAGATATTGAGAAGAATCTATCCATTATTGCTATGGATATTGAGAGGAATCTATTCATTATTGCTATGGATATTGAGAGGAATCTGAATCCGGATCAAAATCAGACTATTGTGTAAACTGTCTTTGTTCTCAGCTACACACGACTGATCGCGTATTAAGAATTAAATATCTTTGTTGACAACACAACACAAGGCGCGCAGGTACTGTCGAAGTTATCTGAGCTACGAGCTATCTCTTATCGATAGGGTGTAGTGTCATGTCACACAAAAGAATCAGACTGATGTTATTCCGAGATTCAATGATTCGATTGCGCTATTCCGTTATCTTATATTAAAGGAAATGCATACTCGTATGTTTAGCACGAGGTTTTATTTCATAATACATGCATATGTATAATGCATGTCTGTCTCTCTGAAACCGCTTGTTTTTATATTTGAAAGAAAGACGACCTCCGTGGCCTAGTTGGTAAGTCGCCTGTTTCCCAGCTCGAGAGTTGCGGATGTTCAAATCCCGTTGGAACCTAGATTTTTTCAAAAAGGATTTCAGTCTAGTTTTCATTTAAGGCCTCTTTAATATCTTACCGGTCGGTTGGAATAGATTGCCACTTTTCAATAAGCTCACTAGGTTTTACTGTATAAAACGAAAGTGCAATCCAATAATATAAGTAAAATATACTCGTACTTGGCGTTTCTCAACTTTGTTCAGTGTAGCTCCATTTAGAAAGAACACAGGCTTCTACGAGTACGAGTACGTTCAGTGTAGCTCCATTTAGAAAGAACACAGGCTTCTACGAGTACGAGTACGTTCAGTGTAGCTCCATTTAGAAAGAACACAGGCTTCTATGAGTACGAGTACGTTCAGTGTAGCTCCATTAAGAAAGAACACAGGCTTCTACGAGTACGAGTACGTTCAGTGTAGCTCCATTTAGAAAGAACACAGGCTTCTACGAGTACGAGTACGTTCAGTGTAGCTCCATTTAGAAAGAACACAGGCTTCTACGAGTACGAGTACGTTCAGTGTAGCTCCATTAAGAAAGAACACAGGCTTCTACGAGTACGAGTACGTTCAGTGTAACTCCATTTAGAGAGAACACAGGCTTCTACGAGTACGAGTACGTTCAGTGTAGCTCCATTTAGAGAGAACACAGGCTTCTACGAGTACGAGTACGTTCAGTGTAGCTCCATTTAAAAATATTACAGGCTTCTACGAGTACGATTATGACTCGCCCCGGTAATGAGAATGAGAATGTGCCGAGAGTACAAAACGGTAGCTGACTCGGACTCGAGCTCAGATGTTGACATACGAGTTTCAGTTTCAAACATTCATCATTTTTCAGATAATTCAAAAGGTATCTATAGAAATTATTATAGAGAATTTAACAACAGAGAAACGAACAAAAGTGACTGAACTTGATTTCGCAAATCAATTATTCAAACACAACACGCGTATCGACGTCATTTTACTGAGAATTGTCCAGCTCTAGCGTGATCGCCGAGTAAGAGAGTTCGTCTTCTAAACGGCGCTATTTAAATTGTAATGTTATTATTATTATGGGGCCGGGTCGGTGAGACTGACTATTGACTTACTCGTACACGGTACCTCTTGCCGGAAGACCGCGTAATGCCCGCACTAATGATAATATTCAAAGGATTCGAGCGAGTCTCGCTAATGACCAATCAACTTCAACCAGAGGACATTCAGCTAGTTCGAAATGTGCCTGATAATATAGTACTGCAATTCATCTTAAGAAGCTATTTGCACCTTTTTCCTTCTAAAATTCAGTTGGTGCTGGAATTGAAGCCACAAGATCTACAATAGAATATAAACATTGTAGCGCGACTATGACTACGACTACGACTATGACTACTTATGACCCACCCATATTTACGAGTAGTTCAACGCTGTCAGGGTTTAAGAGAATGGAATGGGGGCAGAGTTGACGGAATAATGTTTTCTCTCTCCATACATAAGTTGTAGCATATTCACTGACCTGAACTGTATCACAAAATGGGATGAACACCGGTAATTGAGAGTTAAATCAACGTTTATATTTAGCTACGTATGCTCTGTTCCGTGTTCCGTGTCCCGTGTGTATCCATTAATTAATGTCATCAGATCAGTGTTCTTTCAAATAAAACTTCTTCCTTTTCGAACGATACATTTATAGTGATGTACACGGTGGGCTTAATAGCAATAATGAATCTTGCTACAATAATAAATTTAAATAACTTTTTTATTTTTAATTAGCTTTTTATAATTTTGTTCTCAAAATAATTGTGATTGATAAAATGTTTAATAACGCAGAAATATTCAGACGCAGAACGAATTCGAGTGGTTCAATTGTACAGTGTAAGTGGAATTCAAGTCCCCGGTTTTAGTACAGTACAACGCGCATTGACAAATGAAGGAAGACGGTACTCGTACACTCCGAGCAGATGGACCACATTGCGGATTGTGGAGCAGTTCAACGAGACAGGAAATGTCCAATGGAAGTCCCACGAAGACTAGACATATCGGACAACGACACAGGAAATGCCCAATGGAAGTCCCACGAAGACTAGACATATCGGACAACGAAACAGGAAATGCCCAATGGAAGTCCCATGAAGACTAGACATATCGGACAACGACACAGGAAATGCCCAATGGAAGTCCCACGAAGACTAGACATATCGGACAACGAAACAGGAAATGCCCAATGGAAGTCCCATGAAGACTAGACATATCGGACAACGACACAGGAAATGCCCAATGGAAGTCCCATGAAGACTAGACATATCGGACAACGACACAGGAAATGCCCAATGGAAGTCCCACGAAGACTAGACATATCGGACAACGACACAGGAAATGCCCAATGGAAGTCCCATGAAGACTAGACATATCGGACAACGACACAGGAAATGCCCAATGGAAGTCCCATGAAGACTAGACATATCGGACAACGACACATGAAATGCCCAATGGAAGTCCCACGAAGACTAGACATATCGGACAACGAACAACATCGACTTGTCAAAAAAATCAATAAATTACTGAATTAAGAAAAAAAGGCTTTATTAAAATAAAAAAAGGTACTTCTATTTATTTTTGTAGCAATTTAGATATTATTTATCATTAAGCAAGCGCATTTGCATACACATAACATATAGTAGTTGTATTACAAGAAATAAAGATACTCGTTAGCCCGTGTAACTATGTTACATACGAGTAAGTAACTGGATAAAAATAAAGACACAGTTAATATCAATTTGATTGTATTGATTATGTGTAGAAAGAGGACAGTTGACAAGAATAATTGATCATCCGAAGCGAGTGCATAATATTATTACTGGTATTGGGTAAGAGCGTTAACAATGGAGAGTGAGTGAGTCAGTGGCGGCGCCCGATAAGGTAGGACCGGTCAGCAGTCAGCAGTCAGCAGCGGGCGGAGAGCCCACATCCAGCAGGCAGCAGGCAGCGGGACGGGGCCCGGCGGCCCGCAAGGTGAATGTCTAGGCTGACCGGTGCGGAGTGCCGACCCGCGCCGGGACAATCAGCTGGGTGGTCGGATTACTTAGTTACGATCGGAAATTAAAACAGAATTAAAGCCTGCATGGTTTGTTAACTGATGTGTATACGAGTATAGAGAGAAAGAGAGTCATGGCTATTTTTTTATAAGCGAGTTGACTTATAATGAAATTGTTTATTATTAAATATAATAAAATATAACTAAAAACTAGATGTGTCCTTGTAGTATTCTAACTACTGGTGTACTTAATGCGCATGTGCACGCATCATCTCTTAGCTACTACAAAACCAGATGTGTACTTGTAGTATTCTAACTACTGGTGTACTTAATGTGCATGTGCACGCATCATCTCTTAGCTACTACAAAACCAGATGTGTACTTGTAGTATTCTAACTACTGGTGTACTTAATGTGCATGTGCACGCATCATCTCTTATACGCATCATCTCTCATCATCAAGCATCATCTCTTATACCTTATCTCTTAGCTACTACAAAACCAGATGTGTACTTGTAGTATTCTAACTACTGGTGTACTTAATGTGCATGTGCACGCATCATCTCTTAGCTACTACAAAACCAGATGTGTACTTGTAGTATTCTAACTACTGGTGTACTTAATGTGCATGTGCACGCATCATCTCTTAGCTACTACAAAACCAGATGTGAACTTGTAGTATTCTAACTACTGGTGTACTTAATGTGCATGTGCACGCATCATCTCTTAGCTACTACAAAACCAGATGTGTACTTGTAGTATTCTAACTACTGGTGTACTTAATGTGCATGTGCACGCATCATCTCTTAGCTACTACAAAACCAGATGTGTACTTGTAGTATTCTAACTACTGGTGTACTTAATGTGCATGTGCACGCATCATCTCTTAGCTACTACAAAACCAGATGTGTACTTGTAGTATTCTAACTACTGGTGTACTTAATGTGCATGTGCACGCATCATCTCTTAGCTACTACAAAACCAGATGTGTACTTGTAGTATTCTAACTACTGGTGTACTTAATGTGCATGTGCACGCATCATCTCTTAGCTACTACAAAACCAGATGTGTACTTGTAGTATTCTAACTACTGGTGTACTTAATGTGCATGTGCACGCATCATCTCTTAGCTACTACAAAACCAGATGTGTCCTTGTAGTATTCTAACTACTGGTGTACTTAATGTGCATGTGCACGCATCATCTCTTAGTTACTACAAAACCAGATGTGTACTTGTAGTATTCTAACTACTGGTGTACTTAATGTGCATGTGCACGCATCATCTCTTAGCTACTACAAAACCAGATGTGTACTTGTAGTATTCTAACTACTGGTGTACTTAATGTGCATGTGCACGCATCATCTTTTAGCTACTACAAAAAATAAAATAACCGTATAAAAAATACAGCCGTCTACTTGGGATACCTAAAAAAGTTAAAGGTAGCTGGGAATATTAAAAAGGACGGATGGCAAGCGAAGGGTTGGTGGGCAGAGCGAGCGCTATAATCACAGTTTGCGAGAGTCGCTGACTTTGTGCGGGCACCTGAAGACTGAGAGCAGTTGGCTCAGGACCGTAGAGGATGGATATCCATCCGTTTCTCGGGCTGGTGGCGTCTCAACAGCTAGACATGTGTAATACAGTCAGTGTGCTGCGAACATGTTGTGTCAGCATTACCGAGCGGCTCAGCAGGATTCACATGTCTGTGGGGTCTGCGGGAGGGAGTGCGCGGCAATAATCGGACTGTTCTCTCACATAAGATCACAGGATCGACGTGGATGAGCAGAATGGCGAGGGCATCCTCGACTACGAGGTCCAGCAACGACGAAAATGAATAAACATATCTCTAAATATATTCCGATACCAGCTGTTTCGGATGGCCTGGGGTCAGATGCCTAATATATAATATTCTAATAATGGAACATCGGGTCTACCCGTTGATGGCGGTCACCGAAACAAAAGTCTCTCGACAGTAGTCACCGATGTCGGAGGGATTTAATTAATTGTTATAAAATTAATATCGCGAAGAAAGAAAATGATAGGAAAAAAATATCTCGGTGTTGTAATATTTTTTTTTTTGAAACGTTTATCAATTTTTTTGAAATATTTATCAATTTTTTAAGATGTTGATTTATATTGAACAGTGAATCAATCAATCGTAATAAATATTGACGAATTCTCGTTAATTCTTTTTATCAACTTTGATGCAACTGGTGACTCAGGACAGTTATGATAATATTGCAATTCAATCTTTCATCAATATTTTATCTCGAGCTGATCGTATCGCTCGATATTGATTATTATTATTATATTATAAATTTGAGTTGTCTGTTCCGAGAAACAATGCTCGCGAGGACGCGTGCTCTTTAGCATTCCAATTAGCCCTCGTTCTGGTCCTGAGGTGGTCGGTCGTGTTGTTCTTCCGGTAAACATCGACAGTGAGCATTTACTCGTAGCTCGAGGGAGGAGCTCCGAGGGCACACAGCACGTGCAGGTGCTGGTGCTGGTGCTGGTGGGAGAGATAATGGGCAGGGCCGCCTCTAGGGGCAGCGTCGCGTGAGTTCAAAGACCGAGTAAAATGTTACAGAAACATTTATTTATAAGTAAACGGTACAATGCACCTTATAACAAAAAAAAATATAAAATAGCCAGTAGTGAGTGTTGAACACATTCAGTTTGACAGAAATACAAAATAAAAATATATTTTCAACAATTACAACAAAGATATTTATAATGAAACAGGTAACGAAACGAAACGAAAAATGACACGTTACCAATACAATACGGGGCCGCTCATAGGCGCACAGCCCGCACTGCGTAAAAATACCTTTATACAAAATAGACAAATCATTGGAAAACAAAACACAAATTGAAAATAAAACATAAAATAGTGAATCAGCCATCAGCCATCAGGTACAACTTCACAAATCCTCAAAAAGAATTCTCACTTCAAGGCTCACGTACTCGTATCCGGAAGGTCGGCTGACTATGGTACTCGTAACTCTATGGTATAAACATCCGAGACCGCAGCGGACTCATTTCCGATTATGTGCAATCTATGAATGGTATGGTATGGTATGGGGGAATTCGCAAAATAATTTGTTCTATAAATTAGTTTAAGTTCCCACAAAAGAAAACATAACTCCGGTTACGTTTCTTACCGGAGTTATGTTTTCTTTTGTGGGAACATTGTACGAGTACCCTACAGTACAGCATTGTACGAGTAGTACAGCATTAACCTCGCAGTGCTCGTACTTCTGTTATAGTGTTAATAGAATGTTTAGGCAGCTCAGTTGAATCATTTATGCGTCACATTTTCATGTGTTTTCATGTGATAATCACATAAAACTTGTTTAAATAATACGCCCGAGTTCTGTGCAGAAGGTCGAGTATAGCTAGACTCGTATACTCGTACTCGTACTGTCATCGGATCATTTTTAAATTTATTCAAATGTTAAGATACGGTTATTATATTTTACACAAGATAAATGCCCTATTTTCATCCGTCTCACTAGATTCATTACCTGGTCTGAGATAGTTGATTTAAACTAGTAAATCCACATATTGTA
Source organism: Odontocerum albicorne (assembly GCA_949825065.1). Classification (NCBI taxonomy): domain Eukaryota; kingdom Metazoa; phylum Arthropoda; class Insecta; order Trichoptera; family Odontoceridae; genus Odontocerum; species Odontocerum albicorne. The sequence continues at coordinate 63,321,200 of OX463838.1, read as the reverse complement.
TAAACAAAACAGCCGCTCCTAAGATTTGGCAAATTTCAGTAAAAAACTATACTGGCACAATTTCATTGAAACACCCAAAAACTGGACACACACGTATTTATATGTTGATACTGTTCGAAAATATAAGAACATGGTTTCCTATTCATTTAAGTATGAGGACATTTGAAAGGTTGAAGTAAAATAGGCACTAAGTACCAAAAAAAAGAAAAAAAAACTAAGTTTGCAGTTTCATTCTACTATATATGACATACTCGTATAGAACGAAACTGCATACTTAGTTTTTTTTTAGTACGTAGTGCCTATTTTACTTCAACCATTAATTTGGTAGTATTTATTCTATAGTGTATTGTTCCTTATTACGTTTTATGTCAGCGAGAAAAACAAATATTTAAGAAGGTGAGTTCTTCCACTGAACTTCACTGAAGAGTAAATGTATCAAAATCTCACGGCTATGTTTAAAATGACAAATTACCCGGCCCGGCTATGTTTGCCTTTCAATTGCGCGCCCGCGCTTGGCGGCGCGGCGCTGTCCTGGCAAAACCTTCAAGTCTGAAGAGAGTGACACCTGTCTACGTCCTCGTATATAACATATATAATATCTTCATGCCGAGATGTAACACTAAAATGGAGATGCCGCAAGTGGAAACTGCTGCAAACAGGAAGTCACCGAATCGGGACGAAAAGTGGGAGACGAATTTTGCAGCGTCATGCGCCATTCGAGGCATTGTGAAATATGTACTCGTATTTAGCCTCGGACACCTTCGCAGAGATAGAGAAGCGCGACAGATGCGAGGAGAATTCTTAAGTTTGTCTTCTCGTTATGGACTGAGTGCACGTTATGGATTGAGTACACGTTTTCAGTCACGAATCAATTAAACATTAAACTACTCGTACTTCCAGCACATATCCCTTACAAACTGAGAAGAACATTGCATGAACAACAACATGCAAGGATCTTGCAAAAACACTTGTATTGGGGTTTTATGTACTTTCAAGCACGTAAGATCCTAAGTCCTACGTTCTTCAGCTTCCAAGCACGTAAGATCCTAAGTCCTACGTTCTTCAGCTTCCAAGCACGTAAGATCTTAAGTCCAGCGTTCTTCAGCTTGTCGCGTAATAATTATTTCCAGCCCAGCAACATTCGAGACCTGAAATCGATTTCACGGCATGATAGCATTACGGACAAATGTGCAATAACCCACCGAGACCTGAGTTCTGCGCAGGCCACCAGACTAATTACTCGTAGTTCCTCAACAAGTATAATGTTTCGGGAAGATGTGATTCTACGAGTATACGAGTACATGTCATCTTCGGTTCATTTCTGATAGAGAAAAATAACCCGAGTTATTTTTTTGTATTTTACTTAATGAGGAGCCCAAACTTCCGACGCATTTTCTTAATAATTAAATTAAAATTCATCACAATTTTGAACGTATCTGAAATGAACCGGAGTCCATAAAAATAATGTTTGTAAATTGTTTATTTCAGAGGCACGAGAGAAGTCACCGGAAAAGGAGAGAAACATCTCTCCTGAAGAGGTCATAGTCACATGTGACGAGAGAGCGAGGCCCACCGCCACCGCCTGCCAGCAAGCTGCCACCTCACGACTCCGCGTCCGACCGTTTTCTCTTCTCTCGATATCACAGGTATATTATATTACCAATATGGTACATACACGTACACGTATTCCTGTCCATATGTAACTCGGGATTGATTAACGCGTCGATAATTGTCCTCAGATTCCTGCGGAACATTTCATTACCTAATCGTTATTATTTGATTCCAGCGGGAACCGATTCACTTTGAATAATATACGAGTATTGCCTGGCATTACATGTACGAGTGTATGAAACTTGGTTCCAAGTCCACACACGCGCATTATCGTATGAAAGTGCCCATTAATGTTTTTTCATCCTTTTATACACGAACTTGTCTATGTTAACAAAACAAAGTGTGTTTTTTTCGAATATTTAACAACAAATAACTTTGTTATTCCACTAATTACCTACTGATAGACTATAATTAAAATAAATCAATATTAAAAGGAAAATTAAAAATGGTTACCTACACTAAATTAAAAAGTTATTCGAGGTTTAAGAACCAAAAGCGACTATTTCGGACTTGTCGTTGGGCAACGCGTACGCGTATATGATACACTTAATAGTATGGACGAATGTGTGTAGATAATTTAGTATCAAGTATTCCAGTACGGGATGAGCACACTTTCTATTCTCTTTCAGCTGTACTATATAATACAATAGTTTTAAGCACGACGCGACGGTTCATTTTGTTCGACCGGAATGGATGGGACGTATGGGATGGGATAATGGCACGGGAAAAAATAAAGTCCCGTTCCCATTCCCATTCCCATTCCTATTCAATACGAAGGTAATAATCGATCCATGCAGGTAATTAATGAAATAGATTCCACATCATCTACAAATAAGAAGAATTTTATTTAAGATGAACGATATATTAGTTTCTTACTTTTACATTTAACGTTTCTCAAACTGCGCAGTAATTAATGGACTTTATCTAATGGTATAAAATATGGTCTATCTAATGGTATAAAATATGGTCTATCTAATGATTTAAAATAACTAAGTAAATAATTCATTTAAAATAAATAATTTAAGTCTACTATATCTAATGGTCTAAAGCTAAAGTATGGTCCTTTCATTTCGAATTAGACGTTAGGGACGGGGTGGGGTGGCGTTACTATCCATGTTGCGGAGTTAATGGAATGGAATGGAATATTCTCTTCACTAAGGAAACTATTACAATCTATCATACGAGTATCATACATACATACATATCATACATACCATACTTGCCTGAACACCAGACGCGACAGATCGAGAGATTCTTTTTAGTAGTTATTGTTTATTGACATTTTCGTTTTAAATTAAACCGAAAATCTAATTCATGACGCTGCACTGTATATACTTTTGACAGCTTCAATTTCATCCGTTAATTGCAAACAATACGGTAGGATTATTCTTTAAGGCCAGCTTCGACGACAGTAATAGTAAATAATTGTGCATGCTCTACAAAATGTACTTATTCATTGAGAAAATTGTACGAGATTTTTGGACCGTGTCTATTACCGCTTAATCTTGTTTCAAGTATTTCTCAGCATGTTCTCGTGAGTTTCTTTCGGAATAACCCCACACATTCCAAATAATTTCAATAAGGTTTCTGTGAAACGCTTTTTATAGATATATGTACGGAATTCAGGAGAAGTATACATATATGGAGATTTTATAAGAGGGCGTTGTAGTGGTAAGGTGGTTAGACGTTTGAAGTTCTGACCAAAGTCGGGCACGATTCGGAGTCAGGAAGATCCAACTGCTGGCAACGATAAGTCGGGCACGATTCGCATTCAGGAAGATCCCACTGCTGGCAACGATAAGTCGGGCACGATTCGCAGTCAGGAAGATCCGACTGCTGGCAACGATAGGTCGGGCACGATTCGCAGTCAGGAAGATCCGACTGCTGGCAACGATAGGTCGGGCACGATTCGCAGTCAGGAAGATCCGACTGCTGGCAACGATAGGTCGGGCACGATTCGCAGTCAGGAAGATCCGACTGCTGGCAACGATAGGTCGGGCACGATTCGCAGTCAGGAAGATCCGACTGCTGGCAACGATAGGTCGGGCACGATTCGCAGTCAGGAAGATCCGACTGCTGGCAACGATAGGTCGGGCACGATTCGCATTCAGGAAGATCCGACTGCTGGCAACGATAAGTCGGGCACGATTCGCAGTCAGGAAGATCCGACTGCTGGCAACGATAGGTCGGGCACGATTCGCAGTCAGGAAGATCCGACTGCTGGCAACGATAGGTCGGGCACGATTCGCAGTCAGGAAGATCCGACTGCTGGCAACGATAGGTCGGGCACGATTCGCAGTCAGGAAGATCCGACTGCTGGCAACGATAGGTCGGGCACGATTCGCAGTCAGGAAGATCCAACTGCTGGCAACGATAGGTCGGGCACGATTCGCAGTCAGGAAGATCCAACTGCTGGCAACGATAAGAACACCTTTGTTACTTTGTTACTGCACACCGCAAGTAGTTAAATATAAACCACCTCGATTAAATATCCGAACAGTCCAGGTAAGTCGGTATCGAGGAAAATAGACGCGAGCAGCGACAGGTAATCAGGCAATCACGGCGGGCAGAGGCGGAGGCGCGGCCGCTAACGACACTCGGTGATTTACCACTTCCTCTGGCGCGTACCGTGCGGTGCCGCCTCTAAGCACTAAACACCGAAGACTGAAGACCGAGGATCAATCATCCGGATAATGGTGTAACTGGCCGCAGTCTGCCTCCTCCCGCGCAGACCCAATATTGCTCAATCATTTTACCTAGGCTTGTCTGCCGTCGGCTGTTGCGCATAACATTTTCATTGTATGATAAATTTGACATTTTTTGCAAACCATGTATTCACCCCAGACCCAAACAAATATTACAAACGACTCCACCTCTTCCGATCCGCAACGGTAGGCGTCGAATTGTGTAATTGCACAATTATATGTGTATATTTATAATTCCCCATTATTTGTTATATAAATAATATAAGTAACACCGTTACACTCTCCGCCCCCACCCCTCTCCCCCCTCTCCGCAATCTCCGTAGTATATTATCAAAGTATATATATATATATATATATATATATATATATATATATATATATATATATATATATATATATATATATATATATATATATATATATATATATATATATATATATATATATATATATATATATATATATATATATATATATATATATATATATATATATATATATATATATATATATATATATATATATATATATATATATCTTATCATTGTGTACATACGTATATGTTACAAAGGAGTGTGACACATTCAAATATAAGTTTATTAACATGTACCATACTTGTATATGTATACATATAAAATTAATACATATGTAACGTACATGTAAAATTCTGTAACTCCCTCACTTTCTTGTATTAATTTCCACACCACCGTTCAACGGACAAGAATAAAAATCATAACATTAAAACATTACCACAGACACATTTTTTTTAAGAAATGACGCAGAAAGTAAATTTAATAAAAAAATCAAATAAGGAGTGATAATGTTCCGTTCAATTGAAACTGCATGTCATAAACTCAATTGCTGACGAGCTGGCGAGCTGACGAGCTGACGAGCTGACGAGCAACCGCGTGTTATTACGAGTACGCGACATGAGTTTAAGACTTATCTTAAATTTTGTTTTATTCCAGGTCAAATGGTTTTAAACAATTTATAAAAAAAACAACAAATATGTTAAATGTTTACTTTGACATGTTAGCAGTGTTATAATCAGGGCTGTGGAGTCGGGTGAAAATTTACCGACTCCGACTCCGGCTCCGGCTTTATTTTATACTCCGACTCCGACTCCAACTCTTGACTCTGACTTCATTTTATATTTTATTTTATAATTTACTGCGTCTACCTAATGTATTTATATTGACTTATTAATAATGGATACAGGTATAAATAAAAACTTAATTATATTCGTACACAAACGAAACAATTTAATAAAAAAATATATAAACAATACGCATTAAGCAATATCTTCACACAAAAATAACATGAAAAATATATATTAATATTTAAAAAAAGAATTAAATAAAACTTTTAAAATAATTAGAAAAACAACACAGGTAGGTATTAAAAAAATAAGAAAACACTTTAAAATAAAATAAAAAGGTTGCTTCATTTGTTTTCAAACGTTAACTAAATCTTATTAATATTGTTTATTATTATTTTTATTCAATATTGAATAGAACACAAGATAAGATTTTTTAAAGTAAATATACTTTATATAAATCTTATTTCCTATTCGTGGTCTAAATGGAATTAGATCTCAAAAAAAGAATTGCTTCTATTAAGTCAGGATTTATGGAAGCTCTTAAATCTGATTTAATCATTTTAAGCGCGGAAAATAAAGTTAAAGAAAATGTTAAAATAATTAAACGGAGTCGGTCGATTTTTTCCGACTCCGACTCCGCCTAAAATGTTCCGACTCTACGACTCCGGCTCCGACTCCGACTCCACGGCCCTGATTATAATAGAAAACAATATTACTATAAGGCGAACAACACAACAAAGAAAATACTCGTATATACAATTCTATTAATTCATCCCTGTAATAAGATCATCCCGGTAATAAGAAAACCATCCCGGTAAGAATTGTACTATACATGTATTATACAGATAATTAGTTGCAACCACTTCACTACGGAACAAAACATTTTGCAGGGTGATTTACGATGGAATGGTAGCGATATAGTATACTTGTAACATATGTCAGACGATTGACAAATTCCCATATAGCGATACGAAAAATGCGACATAGTCCCAACCATAGCGTCACTACTATACTGTGGATCTTACCAAATCATTGTCTGCAAAGACTGTGAATGTTCTCACGACAACTTTCAGTCAACTCGAGAATGAATATACGGGGCACTCTGATTTTGGCCTTTAAACTGCTGCTAAATGAAAGGATCGATTTTCGATAGGTCCATCACAATCGCACACCAAAAGACAAAACATACTTGTTTTTTTGTTAATTCTGACATGAGTTAAGAAAAATTAGGTCGGCTGTTACACTTGGTTTATTATAGCATCATAACGTTCTAACAGCAAAATCAATTCTGAAGATTAATATCGGATGGGACAGTTAGCTGCTCAGGCAAGCGTACCGCACCGCACCGCACATTGCGCACAGTTTCCGATTAATGGCGCGTCAACTGTTCGAACCTGCAGTTATGGGAGTTCCTCATATTTATTTATTGGACTATACGAGTATCTCTCCCGCCACGTCATCATTTACCTGAATAAAATAAACGAAGGAGACAAGAAATATCTCAATAAGAGCAACAACGGTGAATGCTAAAATATTACAAGTGAATGTAAACCTTAACTAAAGTATTCAGCTAATGTGGAAGAAATCGTGCGTTTGAAAATAATATATCCACAGTTATTGTGTACCCTCCTCCGGTGTTTGGTAAAATTTACTGACTGGGGTTTTGAAAAGTAAATTTGAAATAAAACTATGAAGACCCTTTTAATTAATGTTTTTATTTAATGTGAAATGATTTTTTATTTTAATTTTTAAGCCGAAATGCCATAACTCGAGTTATGGCAGTTTGACCTGCAGAAAGTGACTAATTCTTATCTTTAGTCTCGCGTCACAGTTGAAGAACCGCAGCTGCGCTCGATTCTTCATATTCCAGAACGTTCGAATTATCAGCAAAGCCATTTTGTGTTTCGATACAAAAGAATCTTTCCGAATGAACAAAAAGAGTTAAAGAAAAATGACAGAGAAAGATAAGTATTATATTTCAATAGATAAGTATTCTCATTCGAATCGAAATGTATCGCGATCCCGCCGATCAAGAGGCAGATAGTACGAGTATCGTATCGACGTTATCTACGAGTACCTACGAGCACCTATATGGTATACCTACTGAGTAGAACGGGAGATCGTGCGGCGAATAGGGCAGGTAGAGGGATAGTGCCGGAGCGAGACTGCCCGGGGTGGAGGGACTCGGTGCCCGTGGGAGAGGCCGCTTCGGCAGTCACACGGTCTCGGGTCGCGGGTCGCCGCGCCGGGCTGCGGACTCGAGCTGGCTGGCTGCATAACACCTCGCCGTGCCGGAACACAGCCCGAATCGAATACATTTTATTCCCATAAGTGTTATGGGTACGATTGTTTCCACCCATATCAGCCTTTGAGTCAGTGATTTGTGGAGAATCTTCCTGTCAGGGTAGGGCAGAGGCTAAGCTCCAGACTTTCTTATCTCGGTACACATATTTCGCCTCTTCTACATCGATACTATTTTTTTTAAAGAATATATATGACCAAAGTCATACATAGGTACTAGGCGGAAAAAAACGCCTGTGTCATTCGAGAGCAGAAGTATAGTGCGGGTTTCGAACTGACGGTCTTCCGCACGGAAGTCCAATGCGTTACCGCGCGGCCATGCACTCCTACGATTTCTCTAACTTTTTACGTTTCAGTCTTTTAAAATATTCATTTGATCCAACCTAATTTTCCTTTGTCTTTCTCTACAACGCCTTCCACTCACGTCTACACTGTACATTTGTTTTATTAGTCATTCTTAATTCATTCGATCGTATGAATTAAGAAAGTATGATACATGTCGAAACGATCTCGAGTGCTCTTCTTCTCCAAACTTACGGGTAATAACACCAGCCTTAAGTTCACGCTCACCCCCCGCACTACGAGTATTTCAATACTCGTATGATACATGTCGAAACGATCTCGAGTGCTCTTCTTCTCCAAACTTACGGGTAATAACACCAGCCTTAAGTTCACGCTCACCCCCCGCACTACGAGTATTTCAATACTCGTATGATACATGTCGAAACGATCTCGAGTGCTCTTCTTCTCCGAACTTACGGGTAATAACACCAGCCTTAAGTTCACGCTCACCCCCCGCACTACGAGTATTTCAATACTCGTATGATACATGTCGAAACGATCTCGAGTGCTCTTCTTCTCCAAACTTACGGGTAATAACACCAGCCTTAAGTTCACGCTCATCCCCCGCACTACGAGTATTTCAAAATTTGAAATATTGAAAAAAACTAAATAAATCAATCTCAAAGGTGTAAAAATATCCAACCATACCATTTATGAGCATCACGGGTTAAGTTCCGTTTTAAAATGAATGTTCCGTCCGTCTGGACGGAACAATCATTTTATTTATTCATTTATTTCTGTGTGTCTACACAGAAATCAGTTGGACGTTTCCTAAATTATATCGGACATGTCAACAGTAAGGTTATTTGCATTGTGTTTATTGCATAATTAAATCAATACGAGTACACCATATATGTTATGTTATGTTAACGATGTTGAACTTTTGGTGATCTGAAGGGGGGTGCTCGAGCTGTCACTGTACTGGTGCGAGTCAGTTACACATACTCGTACTGTTCAAGTTCCGAGATGTGATTGCGGTCTTGATGAGTTTCTTTCGGTCTTTGTTAATAACATTAATAGAAATTGTGATGAAAAACTGTTTTTTAAGCAATTATTTATCAAGCAGTACATAAAAAATTAATCTATCTGTGATTAACATATGTCTAAATTGAAAAATTCTTAACCGGAATTACGAGTTGTGAATTTAAGAGAAAAATGCACGTTGAATACAAAACACGAATAATCACAAAACGTTCTCCGGCAAATACGAGTGCAATGCAATCATTTGAAAACAACTTCAAATTATAATAACTTCAAATTACAATAACACACGTGTATGTGTATTGTAGAATGAAACAAATTTGAATGATACTATATGGTAAGAAACTGAGATTTCAGTTTGTAAAAGCTATTTTTAATCGGTAAAGAAAAAAATGTTGAGATTTCTTTGCGAATTCATTGGAATGGCTTTTTTAAATTATGTTATTTTGTTGTTTTTAAAGAAGGCTTCCATGCGCGGGATACGCCCTGGACCTGGCCTGTTGTGTGTCGTAGTATGTAAGGATGCAATTATGAAAAAAATACTCAACCCCCAAAACACATTTTATTAGTCGATTTAAAATTCAGATTGTTCTTGGTGCCATATTCACGAACTGAACTGTTAAGATCATCACCATTCGCACACGGAATGACCTTGTCAAATTAATATTTTGATCGATATCAATATACCTTCCACATCTCGGTGGATGAATTGAGGATGAAACTCCTTAGTTAACTTTGTAGTTATAACTGAGTCACTTCACGGAGTAACATTGTTCCGGTTGTCATTACGCTATATTTAGAGGTTTCGTCATATTTGATGTGATTAGGTTAAACCTGTATCAGATGTAAAATAAATAAATATCTGTTTGCAGCTATTTTTAAATGAAATATAGCATGCATTATTGTACTCGTATATTAAGGTTTGTATTCGTGTGTATTGTGAATTTAAAATAATGTTTTGTAAAAATGGTTAATGGTCGAAATTTGTTGAAAATAAGTTGTATTTTTTTTTGAATATACGAGGCATATCCAGAAAGTAAGTGTACTGAATTTTTGTAGGTTACAATTTTTTTTATTTAAACAAAAAAATTACGTGGTTACCGTAGTACATATGTAAGCTATTTTTCGACATAGTCGCCATTCCTCTCAATGCAGGTGGTGAAGCGGGGTATCAACTTTTTGATGCCTTCCTCGAAGTAGTTTCCCGCCAACCCCTCCGTCCACTTCACCACCTCCTCCTTTACCTCCTCGTTGGTTGAAAACCTTTTTCCATCCATGTGCAGCTTCAGGGAGGTAAAGAGATAGTAATCTGAAGGTGCTAGGTCAGGGGAATGCGCGGGATGTTCAGGACATCCCATTTAAACGAGGCGAGCAGTTCCTTCGTGGCGTTGGCCGTGTGTGGTCTTGCATTGTCGTGCAGCAGGCAGACTCCCTTTGTCAGCATGCCTCTCCTCTTGTTCTGAATCGCCCTCCGCATTTTTTTTAGGGTCTCACAGTATCTTGCAGAGTTGATGGTTTCCCCTTGAGGCATATATTCAATTAAAATTATGCCTTGAAAGTCCCAAAACACGGATGCCATGATTTTCTTGGCTGAAATTGTGGTTTTGAACTTTTTGTCGGAGGGTGAAGAGGTGTGACGCCACTGTTGAGACTGCCTTCTGGTTTCAGGCGTGTAGTGTGCAACCCAAGTAACTCTCCAGTAACGATGGAGCGGAGAAATTCATCTCCATGGAGTTTGCAGCGCCTCAAAAACTCTTGCCCGGCATTGTTTATTTCGCACTTGGCGGGAGATTGAATTGACATTTATCACGAAACGTGTTACGTCGACACTTCTCAACGTACTGACCTCGAACCGGTCTCGTTGCAGAGGGGAAGGGTCAGGCTACACGGAAGTGTAGCCAACATGTCGAAAATAAAATCCATCCGGTCGTGAGAGCCTCAGTACACTTACTTTCTGGATACGCATAGTATTAATATTTCAATAATACTGTGTTCGATTCCCGAGATTATAATGTCGGGAATCGAACACAGTATTATATAAAGTATGTGCCGTCGGAGAGGATCTGATCTCTAATTGGTATTAAATAAATTATTCCTCATATTATTACTATTAGTACGCTATTCTGGTATAGCAGATCAAGATAACTTGACTTAAGATCTTATAATTTGGAGGACGAGAGGACATTTAACGTGAGGAAGTACAAAAGCAACCCAACTAAACCTGATCTCGTCTCGTCTCGTCTCATCTCGCAGTTTGTCTATCATTATTCTTTGTAAAAGACAGTGTAAAGCAATGAAGGCAAGTTGGATTTGTTCAAAAGTTGGACCCGTTTTAATTTTATTTGGTTGTTATAATTATAAACAATTACCGTTAACAAAAGCGTTCACATCCTGTTGATAGATTTTTCTGCAAATACGAGTACATCTTGGTATCGATTTGCGGTATTACACAGTACTGTACTCGGTATAGCTGTACTGTCGCATCGAAATAAAAAAAAGATAAATATATTTTCTAAGAAATAACGAACAGAAATGATAAAAATCAAAGTACAACGCGTGATATCAATTCCATGCATTAGTTTTAGTCACTGAATATAATATATCGTTTATTCATAATAAATGTTGGCGAGCAGCTCTCAACATTCATAATGTGTTGAAGAAATGTCAAAGGGCATCGTTCGTTCGGGTGCATTTCTTAGAATGGAGAAAAAGGAAACGTGAATAGGAATTACTTTAAAAGGAGCAATCTACTCCACGTGCGGACACAACGTATTGCCAACACATGTGATGAACTACGAGTGGTGACCTCCCGAGGTCTTATATCTAATATCAAACGATCGTCATCTGCGAGTTTCGTGTCTATAAGGGAGTGAGTCACGTGATTTCGTCACCTCATTTTAAAGTTTGGAGTGTATGCGGTCCGAATCTAAATAAAAATCTCGAAACTTTAAGGTTAGGAATTGATATTTAGTATTCAGGTAGGACTATGAATTTGGGTCACGGAGCTATTGTTTGATGATTGTTACTTAGGTACGAGAGTATATATTCACCTGTAAAATAGAAAAGAAATAACGTAACAGTTAGTCACGAGACGGTTGAATCATCGTGCTGGTGTTTCCGAGACGCCCATGTCCGAGCACAAGGACACGGCGCGGCGCGGTGCAGCGCGAGTGATGAGGCACGCTGCGATACGGTACGGTACGGTATGGTATGGTATGGTATGACCGAGAAGCGGACGGCTCCGGGCGCGATGCTGTCCACCTGTTACTCATCAGTTTAACATCTTAATGGCCTAATCAAAACTTATTTTGGTCGTACATTTATTATTATTGATATAATTATCTGTCGAGTTATACGTATTATTTTCCCAATTTTTAGCGAAATAATGGCAAGTGGCACGACAACACCGAGTTGCATTACTAATTGATATTATGATCTTAGTAACACTCATCGCGGCGCAGACATAACGAGTATGTTATAGTGTGTTGCGTCTGTAGTGTTGTTGCCTAGTCGGCAAGACGCTTGACTTCCACTCGGGGGTTTGGGGTTCCATTCCCGTTGATTCCAAAAAAGGTACGAATATTTAACAATAAATTACTCTACGAGTATTATTCCACTTATTACGCCAATCCCCGCCAAACGTGTGTTCTCCCTCCTATTCCGAGACTCTTCGGTAGGAGGAGGTAGAAACACGAGTAGCGGAGATTAATGTAATAAGTGGAATACCAAAGTAATTTAATGTTAAATATTCTAATATGGAGTTTTTTCGATAAAAAGGTACGAATGTAGTTGTTTTCACGTGCGGGTAGCCATAAGACGTGTTATTGCGAACAACGACTTGCGTGCCTACCCCAGTGGTTTAAGCCCGAAGGCTCGATCGATGGGGCCGAAGACAATGTTGTTTCCTAGCCACGCTCTCTTAATGAAGTCTGAATCACCGATCCGGATAAGTAGAAGGTTATCACACGAATTTATGAATGTAGTATTGTTGAAAATACAAATTGGAATGCAATGTATATACGAGTATATTCCTGGACTCGCTCTCGCTCTCGCTCACTTGACTCGACTTGCGACCATATTACGAAGTGCATACCCGTGCATATGTTACGTGTATTAGTTAGACCTAACCTTGATTATAGAAAGTTTCATAGATTTGAGATATTGTGAAGCGGCAGGTTTGATCAAATTTTAAGCTGCGTAACATTTTAGTCCGGCCTTTGTGCTGAACGTGCGTTATGGGAATGGGTATGGGAATGGGAATGCCACGGATTCATCGATTAATTGAAGAATATTTCAAGTTTTTTCTATCAATCAAACGATGAAAATAGAGATGTCAAAATAGAGAGTATTTAGTGGAATATGTTAGGGTCGTACGAGTATTTAGTGGAATATGTTAGGGTCATACGAGTATTTAGTGGAATATGTTAGGGTCATACGAGTATTTAGTGGAATATGTTAGGGTCATACGAGTATTTAGTGGACTCGGACAGGTCTGAAATGATTCAGATTAATAATAAAACGACACATTCAATTATATTTTCATTATTTCATTACTGTTTGTCAGGTTGATGACAATGTGCAACGGGGTTTTACGTAATAAAAAAACGGAAAGAAGTATCGATTTATTTTTTCATGCTGTATGTCCTCAGTGAGATACAGGCAAAAGCCTAGTTTACTGAGGACACGACAAATGAAAGGCAACAAACCTAGATCCATTAAAATTGTGTGTCTAAATTAAATGACCTGTTGTTTTTTCGCAAATTGTGTATTATATATTTCTTGTCATGTGTAAAATAAATAAAAACTAAATTATTATTGAGCAATCTTTATGGCCTAGTCGGTCATCGGGTTCAATTCCCGTCGGAAACCATCTAGTAAAATCTACTTCCCATTGTTCTGGTTGATCAAAAGAGATTGTCACATGGCAATAATCCCACCAGGTTGTGCTGTATACAGCGAAAGTATAAGAGTTATATAGTAAAGTAAATATTTCTGTAGAATATAAATATATTTTGTTTTATTGTAAACAATTTGTGGCTTTCATGAGCCGTCTCACTAGGCTCAGTGACTGTTTTAAGACAGCTGACTTTTAGTGTTTTTTTTTCCCGTAGTGTGTTTTAACACTTTTGATCCCAGCATATTATACATAAAAACACGATGCTGATAATAAAAGACTCTCGACTTAACTGTCGTTCTTTCATTCTGTGAGCAAACCGACATTTCGGGTAGCAGCTGTGCCACCATTTATACTCGTATATTGTATTATAACACGAATCGATACAAGCGGTCTACTAATGGTTGGCGTATTCTCCAAGCGAGCAGAGGTCCCGGGCTAGATGCCGCTATGTCGCTTCCGGATTATTTTCTTTCAAACACAAGTAAGACGATCGACTGCCCCACCCGAAGGTTTTTAGTTGAATGAATTAACTGCTCAAGATATAATCTACGCGTATGAGCTCAATATGGAGCGACAAAGAACGCTTCTTCGGATAAATTTACTGGCGAAATGTCACAGCGCATTGAACCTGTCAATGGTCCTGTAACTTATATCTCTTTTCACCCAGAATCTAAAGTTTGATCTGTCCTGACTGTGTACTCGTATTTTGCGATGTTAACTAAGCAAGTGTCACATAATAATACATGTACAGCCCTCGCCTAACCTAACATCTTGATCACCAGGACCTAACTGTATACAGTGCAACCTGGCGGGCTTTATTGCATTGTGGCAATCTCTTCAAATATTGAAGAGGCTTTACGTGAAAAACCAGACTGGTATTATCTTTAAAAAATCTGGGTTTGGAGACAGGCATCTCGATGGGTTTGGAGACAGGCATCTTCATCAGAAATCTTAAAGAGAAAAACGATTAAACGAATCAGAGTATGTCTCGATCACCGGATCGAGATTTCTCCCTTGGAGTGTTGGAGTGTCGGAGTGATGGAGTGTTGGAGTGTTGAGCACGGGGCTATCCCCGTGAGATTGGCTCTCCTATGAGAGGCAATCAGCGCAGACGATTGGCGACGTTTGCGAGGCGTTGACAAATTGCACCAATTAAGAGCAGATTTGTCACGAGGTGAGTGACATCGATCACGAAAATGGGCCAATCTGAGTCGCTGGACCGGTTGCTTGCTGAACGCTCGGCTCTTGTGCGTAGCGGTCATTATGGGCAGTTACAGTCAGTATAGGCAGTGACAGTGACATAAAAATATAATACTAAGTCAGTTTGTCAAATCCATGAAATTATTACATGAACACTGCACACGTACTCGTACATTACACTTTATCTCAAACCGAATGTGTCACTGTCACATATCGGAAGATCTACTCGTATATATGGTAGTGATACAAAGGATTATTTATATTATTATTATATATAATAATTCGTCTTCCAGCGGTAAGTTTTATGCGGTTTTCTTATCAAATATGTTTATCTGAACATCATATGCAGAAACATGTGCTTCAGGGGAGCGCAAACAAGTCTTGTTTGCGCTCCCCTGAAGATGAGGTGAAAGCCTTGAAACCGGTAGGGTTATACCGTCACAAAAAAGTGGAATAAACAGTGTTTGATAAAAATAAATTACAATATTGAAGAAGAAACGTGGGAGTGGAGAAGTTTGGGGAGATATGGTTACATAATATAATAGAAAATATAGAGATATGGTTATATAATATAATATAAAAAGAAGGACATCAAGATGCCAAGTCCTAGAAGGCCCAGGGCCGTACGCCACATTCATGAACACATTTCAACAGATACGCTCAATTAATATACGAGTATAATAACTTAACACACACACACACCTTCCTCTTCACAAACTAAAAATGGCTTCGATACTTATAAAGACATCCACACAATAATGTGAATCAAAACCTTAATGATAAAACATAAAAAAATAATTTGATTAAATGAAAGAATAAAATTCCATTAGCACATCAGTAAATAATTGTGAACATTGACATTTTCAAATCTGTTCATATTAAAACTAGAAAAAACTTTCAATTATAAATAAGTAAATACATACCACAATTTTCATATCATGTTTAAAGTATAAAAACAATACATCAATATAAACATAAAAACAGTACGAGTACACGTGCATGACGCTTCGGCATGACGATATCCAAAATTAAATAAAAAGGTAGATAAAACAGTTCGTCTGGTAATAATATGTTACTTGTATGCGCTGAGCAGTAGTGTTGCCAACATGACGAATCGCGAGTGTCGTGCCAGTTCTGTAAGGCGTTAAACTAAAAGGATCGCTTTCTGGGGTCGAATAAAATGTTGTCTCCTTGCCACGCTCTTCAATGTGTTCGAAACACTAATTTGCAATATATTGAGGAGTACCACACGGAAAAAAAATAACCACGAGGTTAACTTCTTATTTCTGTAAAAACATTTATAAAGTTCTCAAATAAAAGACAATATTAAACACCACAATACCACCCCGACACCCGTCAGTGACATAAGAATGCCATAACTATAAAATATTCACTTGCCTGTGACTTGACTGTATTATTTATTCAATACTTCGTTAGAACGTGGATAAATTAGAAAATATTTGAATTGTATAATAGACCCCGGAATACTTCGTATTACGACACAGTGCCAGTGCCAGTGCCAGTGCCAGTGCCAGTGCCAGTGCCAGTGCCAGTGCCAGTGCCAGTGCCAGTGCCAGTGCCAGTGCCAGTGCCAGTGCCAGTTGTACAAGATCAATGTTATAATATATAATATATTTATTTGTTATAACTTGACTGAGATTTATTTCAAACCTGAGAAAGCGCGACCACATGATCACTTCACATCAGAAAGCGCTTCACTGGTTGAATGTGAGAAATATATGCGAAGTCACATATTGTCACTATTGTATAATTTACTTAACAGTCCCGGCGCCCTGTCTTTTCAGATCATGGTCTTGCGTGACGTTTAAGCAGAGATTATTTATTGGTTTTCTCAGCTCACCGCTCTTCTTTTTTTATGTCATCCGTGCTGTCTGTCTGTGTCTGTCCGTGCAGTCTGTCTGTCTGTCCGTGCAGTCTTGTCTGTGTCTGTCTGTGCAGTTTGTCTGTGTCTGTCCGTGCAGTGAGATTCTGGAACCAGTACCGACAAATTTCGACTCACTCCGTCATTATCATGTTTGAAAAAGCGATTGAATTTAAAAAAAATCAAATCAGTTATGTAACGTGTTTCAATCTCGAGTTCCCTTTCCTCCCCGCCATCCTTTCTTTTTTCCTTTCCATATAACATAACTTCCTTTTGTTTACTTTTGTCTAGTTGGCTGGAAGATAGTGCCACTTGGCAATAAGCCTACCAAATATTTCTACAATGAAGTGTTAAATAAATAAGTAGACCACTCGGTACGCTGTCCTGTCTCACGCACGAGTATCATATCCAGTCACGAGGCAGGTGGCATGAGGCACGAGGCACGAGGCAGCTGGTGATACTCGTTGTAATTGGAAATAGAGTTGTTTGATGAGGCTTTTGGACTATAAAACTCTCGAAACTTTGTTTTAGATTAGATTCGCTCAGTTAGATAACAAAGACGTCATCTCTTCAGCAGGCGACAGACTCCGAACGATAGCAAATGAATGGACCAGAATTTCCAGAATCGAATTACGAAATCGTGCCGAATATTCACAATTTGGTGTACACAGACTAAAGATATGTGTCATGACACTCTGGTTGTTTGATATTTACATAGATTCGTGAAAGTGCGTGAAATAACTATTGTATATGTGTCAGTAGGTGGCATTAAATGTCGAATGGGAATGTGTGCGGATTACTGCGTGTTGATGACACGGTGGTGTTAGCGGAGAATTTGTGCGGATTAGTGCATGTTGATGACACACACAGTGGTGTTAGCGGAGAATGGGTGCAGATTGCTGCATGTTGATGACACACACGGTGGTGTTAGCGAAGAATGTGTGCAGATTAGTGGCATGTTGATGACACACACGGTGGTGTTAGCGGAGAATGTGTGCGGATTAGTGCATGTTGATGACACACACGGTGGTGTTAGCGGAGAATGTGTGCAGATTGCTGCATGTTGATGACACACACGGTGGTGTTAGCGGAGAATGTGTGCGGATTAGTGCATGTTGATGACACACACGGTGGTGTTAGCGGAGAATGTGTGCAGATTGCTGCATGTTGATGACACACACGGTGGTGTTAGCGGAGAATGTATGCGGATTAGTGCATGTTGATGACACACACGGTGTTAGCGGAGAATGTGTGCAGATTGCTGCATGTTGATGACACACACGGTGGTGTTAGCGGAGAATGTGTGCGGATTAGTGCATGTTGATGACACACACGGTGGTGTTAGCCGAGAATGTGTGCAGATTGCTGCATGTTGATGACACACACGGTGGTGTTAGCGGAGAATGTGTGCGGATTAGTGCATGTTGATGACACACACGGTGGTGTTAGCGGAGAATGAGGACAAATGACAGCAGACTCCTGCTGTGTGTGGAGACTCTACTACTTCCTTCTCCAGAAGCTTTAAACGTTTGACTCCGACTCCGGTAAAGTATTGTACATACGACATATGAGTACACGTGTACGAGTATATTGCCTGGCTTGATGTATGGTATGTGATAGTGTGACGTGACTACTGTCGACTGGGATTCCCCATCGGTATCTGTACTGCCATACAATAGTATAGATGCCACATACTCGTATAATACATAGTCCACAGTGTTGTTTGTATAAAACTCTGGAGATTGTATGAGATATGTAAAGATAAAGATCTGGGAATTAATGTTGCGAAATCCAATCAAAGTTACGGAGACAGAAATCTGTGAAAAGAATAGTAAATACGGTGTATGTATGTATGTATGCATGCATGCTTGTATGTATGTATGCATGCTTGTATGTATGTATGTATGTACGTACGTATGTATGTATGTATGTGTGTATGTATGTATGTATGTACGTACGTACGTACGTACGTATGTATGTACGTACGTATGTATGTATGTATGAATGCATGAGTAAAGAAAGATTAGAAGCAAGTTGAATAATTTGACTTTTTAGATAGTATTTTCTCAGGTGACAGCAGAGTTACGAAGGATATCCAAAGTCGTGTAGCGATAGGAAACAAAGTCAATAAAGCACTAAAACATATATCTATAATCGAATCTGAGACTATCAAAATCTGCAAAATTAACAACAGTATTTTAGTGCCAACTTTGATGAATGGGGAAAAAACTGGACGTGGAACTGATGGGGAAAAAACTGGAAAAAGATTAAAAAATAGAGGCAGAGAATATTCTGTAGAAATGTGTGCACTCAAGGGTATAACACATTGAAGTGCAAAAAGTCGGAGAAATCGTAGGAGCTGTATTAGAAGGTGTATGAATGTAGAAGAGGCGAAACATGTTTAACGCAATACGAAAGTCTGGGGCTCTATTATTTTATTCGCATTTCTAATACAATATTATTTCCCTATCTGCCTACCCCGACAGGGAAACGGCGTGATGGTGTGTATGTGTTGAAAAGAGAGATACATACAAGTATTATAATACAATAACTTTGGAAAAGCGGTTTTGGAAATGACGATATTCCGCACACAAGACTAATCCAGCGCAATCGCAAGTCGATAAAACACTTCGCGCTAATATTATACTACGAGTAATTGATTGTACCTTACGAGTAGAGGCACTCGTAAATACTCGTAACATTTATAGGAAGCGTCATTTTTTATTTGATTCACTAATAACGAGTATCTACAGATATACGAGTAATTATATCTGTAGATACTCGTAGAACATATTCTGTAAAATACTCGTAGAACATATTCTGTTAAATACTCGTAGAACATATTCTGCAAAATACTCGTAGAACATATTCTGTTAAATACTCGTAGAACATATTCTGCAAAATGCTCGTAGAACATATTCTGCAAAATACTCGTAGAACATATTCTGTAAAATACTCGTAGAACATATTTGATGGTAATAAATAGTGCGTCGTGAATTTGATATAACTTTTTAAGGATCGATTAAATAGAATATGTTATGTATTGAACTTGAACTATGTTAGGTATTAAATGACGAGCAAACGACGGGCGCAGTCCAAGTATGTTAGTTATACAAGTTATCTGAACTTTAAATAGAATATGTTATGTATTGAACTTGAACTATGTTAGGTATTAAATGACGAGTAAACGACGAGCGCAGTCCAAGTATGTTAGTTATACAAGTTATCTGAACTTTAAATAGAATATATTATGTATTGAACTTGAACTATGTTAGGTATTAAATGACGAGCAAACGACGAGCGCAGTCCAAGTATGTTAGTTATACAAGTTATCTGAACTTTAAATAGAATATGTTATGTATTGAACTTGAACTATGTTAGGTATTAAATGACGAGCAAACGACGAGCGCAGTCCAAGTATGTTAGTTATACAAGTTATCTGAACTTTAAAATGTTCACTTTAGGAGTTCACTTTGTTACATTTTGTAAGAATTTATTTATTTCATTCATATTCAACATGACATTCTGATAAATTTAAAAATCGTGGCCGGGAGACATCAATGTATTTTACTAATGCAATATTTATCATATACCCTGCACATGGAGAGGCACGATTGTGAACTCGAGCGTGAGCGAGTATTGTTACCAAACGAACTATTTTTCGGGTAACATTTTTAATTTTTATGGGTAACATTCGTGAATCGAACCCGGAATTCCCGGGTGGAAGTCATACATCTTACCGACTAGGCCACGGGGCAATATAAATGGAAGATAGGAAACAAAACTTAAATTTTCATAAAAAAATGATATGTCCATGTTTGGTTTGCAACAATTCACTTATTCAATAGCTCATATTATTAATATAATATGTTCAATAGCTCTTGTCAGCAATATTTGCAATAGTAAAGAGCACTGTGAGTGCTGGTGCATCGTGCATCAGTGCAGGCAGAAAGGGGAGAAGAGAGAGAGATGGAGGCCCATGCACAAAAGCGTTCAGGATGCTGGTACTGTTGGGTGCCCATTCCGTATGAATCGCATCATCGCTGACTCAGCCAATTATAATACGCCGGAGAGCCACGCGATTCTAGTACAATGGACCAACAAGTTCAGTCTACTCGTATTGTGCAAGGAATAACCACGTCCCATGTTCATTTTCATTGGGAGTGGCCGTGGCTGCCCTTTTCGCGCTTACGCGTAGTCCTCCAAATTTAATAAGTATAGAATATGTTATTAAACAATATACTCGTAGATGGACACAGGTCTTGCCCTGCTTTTTTATTTATTTATCGGGGGTTTTGACTTTTATTTGTCTTGTCTCCTGTAAACTAGGCTTTGCCTGTATCTTACTGAGGACATACTAGTATTTATGTAAGTGTGCATCAACATAGAAATGTCAACTTGATATATTTCCGTTATGGTTCTGTATTGCCTAGTTTGAGTTGGTGTCTGCTCCGAAATGGATTTCAAGGAAAGGTGGTATACACGTTCAAGATATTCGGTGACCGGAAGGCTAACGGCATACAGACCTTCCAGGAGTTTTTAAGGTTTACACTTCATAGCGATCACAGATCCATCCATCATTTAGACTCCGGCAATTCATTATTAGTTTGTTAGTCATTTCTTCATTCATTCGTTCCAGGTGCCCAAACCATCTCACAGTACTCATTGTAAATAAATCATTATGAATTTCATATAATAAAATACAGTAGTCAAATGGGATGCCATAAAAGCCGTCAGAAACGATAGAATGTTTTCATACGAAAATGTATATTTTCTTATGAAATCGTTTGACAAAGTAAAAAAGTTACATACTGTTGCCCTATTTCCCTTCTGAGGCGGACAAAGGACAGAGCGCCAAACTTCCTTCACATCCATACATTTTCTCATAAAGTTCGTTCTGTTTCACTTACTTCTTACCTTTTCTTCTTCCAAAATTTCATTCACTAGGTCTAACCATCCTTCACTCGGCCGTCCTGTACCACGAAACCTATGATTGTTTTATAAATGCAGTCTCCGTTCAATACGTTTAAACCACCCCAACATGCTCTGTTTCATCCTACTTAATAATGACATTTGTTATTCTGTTATACATCGACGGACTTCTTTAATATATTTCTGGTAGATTAGAAGACACTGCCATGTAGAAATAAACTCCCCAAATCGTACTGTATACAACGAAAGTATAACAATATAATACAATATCGAGCGAAATAAGACAACGTCATTAGGAGTAGGAGGCAACAGAGATCCCGGCACCCATCACATCATATCATTCGCATCAATCACGTCTTGCCTCGAGTATGTAGTCCCGATGTCCGGACAAACAAGGGTGTGTTGTGCGCCCTGTGTATCCCCACAATTACATTCAGTACTATTATACTTTCGCTCAAGAAACCCCGTGCGAGTATCTTTATGTTTACCTTTAAACCCCATCTCCTTATGTTTATCTCCACTCGGAGTGTCTACTCAGATATCCAAGTAACCCTGGTTCTATAGTCTATTATTCGAGAGCTCCATCCAATCATCTGGTGTTTTTCAGTGAGTCAACGTAATGCATACGTAATGCGAGGTCGGACTAAGAAATTACTATCGTGTCACTAATTAGCAATTTTGCTCAAATATTCGTAAATGGCATAGAATCGGCCTTCTTGCTGTCGAGGTGCCGTGGATGTCAGACTCAAGACCAGCATCTTATCTTCGTTGTCCTATTTTCAAAGTTTATGAATGCTAAATACGAGTAGTATCATCTTATCCTTGATTGACTCGAAGTCTATCCGTCCCTGCTACCGAACGCACTGTGAACAATGCAGGAAAATCTCAATGCCACCGGTACGCAACGGACCGCCACAATGTGGGACGGAATCGTAACGAGTCATCGTTTCTTTATTTAGACTCCGGCAATTCATTATTTTAACATGTCAGCGCAGTTAAAAATATGATTGAATTTGAACTCGGTAAGGAAGAGAAGCTAACACGTCCTGAAGATGGTAAGAAAACCTTCTTTCTTCAATAATAGTCTTGAGTATCGTATCAAGGTAATACAATGACCAAACATACTCCTGATGTCGTGTTATAGTAAAAAGAAGATCTGTATAACGCTGTTTCGAAATGCACTATCACTATCAAATGCGCTCTGTCAGTGTTATCATTAATACGAGTATATATTGGATTTTGGACAGAACTTTTGTTTTCAAAAGAATGTAACGCCAAAATTTTCTAGCGGTTTTCCGTGCGTCAATTGAGATTTGATCAATCCGCAGACACGTTTTGTCACGTTTGCTATAACTTGGCACAGAAACGGCTCGAAGCGTTTCATCGATTTCTTCACCTTTTCGGGTATCACATATTTTAAAAATTTCCTACGAGAAATGCCCGTAAGAACATGAAAGTGACAAACCCTGAACCCTGACCTTGCTAAAAGCACCTTCTTGTGTAGTTTGAAATTTAATGAAGACGAATGTAACATTGAAATACATTTTACTGATTTGGTCATATTACCCACATCAGGAGTATGTTTGGTCATATTACCCACATCAGGAGTATGTTTGGTCATATTATCCACATCAGGAGTATGTTTGGTCATATTACCCACATCAGGAGTATGTTTGGTCATATTACCCACATCAGGAGTATGTTTGGTCATATTACCCACATCAGGAGTATGTTTGGTCATATTACCCACATCAGGAGTATGTTTGGTCATATTACCCACATCAGGAGTATGTTTGGTCATATTACCCACATCAGGAGTATGTTTGGTCATATTATCCACATCAGGAGTATGTTTGGTCATATTACCCACATCAGGAGTATGTTTGGTCATATTACCCACATCAGGAGTATGTTTTGTCATATTACCCACATCAGGAGTATGTTTGGTCATATTACCCACATCAGGAGTATGTTTGGTCATATTACCCACATCAGGAGTATGTTTGGTCATATTACCCACATCAGGAGTATGTTTGGTCATATTACCCACATCAGGAGTATGTTTGGTCATATTATCCACATCAGGAGTATGTTTGGTCATATTACCCACATCAGGAGTATGTTTGGTCATATTACCCACATCAGGAGTATGTTTGGTCATATTACCCACATCAGGAGTATGTTTGGTCATATTACCCACATCAGGAGTATGTTTGGTCATATTACCCACATCAGGAGTATGTTTTGTCATATTACCCACATCAGGAGTATGTTTGGTCATATTACCCACATCAGGAGTATGTTTGGTCATATTATCCACATCAGGAGTATGTTTGGTCATATTACCCACATTAGGAGTATGTTTTCCCTATATAATAATAAAATGACAATTAATTTAACACCGTATAGAGAACCATATCTCCTCAAGGGCGCTCTAGCTCGGGACTCGAACCCACCATTATTGACAGATATAAGTAGATAGATAGGAAGGTGGTGACTGCGGCCATTAGATTAGGTACTCCTCGTATATCTGCATATGTTCAGAAACATATATTTGGTAAGAAAACCGCAGAAAACTTACCAAGAGAAGACGAATTACATAGAAACTTTTTGTAACACATTCGAATTTAGGTGTAGTGTAGTATTCATGTAAAATCGAAAAATTTGATAAGAACTCCCAAAAAGGGTTATTTTCAAGTGATTCCTAAAGCTGCACACACCAGCCAATCATTTTAATCTCTACATATTTAATTTAGCTTTTAGTGTCTTCCTTTCTCTTCCCCGCACCATGAAAATATACTAAAATAAACGAGCCTTGACGGAATGAAATACCAGTGACGAGTTTCTATCGAGTATCTCAAGATGACAAGGCTCCGAGGATCGAGAGACGTCTCCGGTCCTCCCTCTTGTAACATTGTAACGGTAAAGTTGTGTTCTACTCATAAGCTACTCCAGGAGTACCTAATCCATCCAGCTGTCTACAACAACTGTTTCCTTCAGTTTATTGCTTGTACTCGTAGAGCTCAATGTGAAACGCGCCAGTTTAACGACACTTTTCATTTCCACGGCAGATATCCGATGTCCTCGCTATGAGCTAACTTGGAGGTCGCGCAGCAGTGCCATACAGGCGAGTTATTTTCGAAAGTATCATTGCAGAGCACTTGCATTAGTCAATACGTATAATATAGTATAATACGAGCAGTTTCAACTGCTGGTAAAACACAGCGGTGTTGTGTGTATGAGCTTAATATGAAAAATAACGAATACAAAACAAATGGCCCACAATCCGATATTGACCGACACTTACCTATGATCATCGAATAAAATGTACACTTTTGTGGCATATTTTCACACAGGTGAGATTCAGGTGTGTTCATTCGATATTCCAAATAAACCACAGGATGTTCAGACAGGTGAGATTCAGGTGTGTTCATTCGATATTCCAAATAAACCATAAGATGTTCAGAGAGGTGAGATTCAGGTGTGTTCATTTGATATTTCAAATAATTTTTTTTTAAATGTTTTGTAGATTGAATACTTTTAAATGACAATTACAGAGAACGGCGCGAAGTCAACAAAACCTGTCTAGTTTTATTTTATTTATTTATTTATTTATTTTTTTATTATTTTACACATGACAAGAAATATACATAATTTGCGAAAATACAACAGGTTATTTAATTTGGACATACAATTTTAATGGATCTGGATTTGTTGCCTTTCATTTGTCGTGTCCCCAGTAAAGTAGGCTTTTGTCTGTATCTCACTGAGGACATTTAGCATGAAAAAATAAATCGATACTTCTTTCCGATTACACAAAAACAAAACCCCGTTGCACATTCTCATCAACCTGACAAACAGTGACACTCAATTACATATGTATACATCACGCGAAATCAAACTCCTCACACTTCATCACTCCAGACAGACCAAAAACGTTCATCTCACAATTATACCACACACAATCATGAGGATAATTGAAAAATATTGCCAAAAACCGTGAGTAGATAAAACACTCTTCAGTACTAGGAAAAAGAAGACAAAACCCAAACACAATGTGAACTGTTTATTTGAGCGGTTAAATCATATTTTTGATCAAAAAGTTGCCCTTTTAGACTACGATCAGAAATAAAAACACATTCGTCGAGAAATAAAGTATTGGTAACATACTAACGAGAAATAAAGTATTGGTAACATACTAATGAATGTATTTCGATTATACTTCGCATAACTCTATAAAAGTTTTTCTACGATGAATTATCTTTGTTGCACGCCATCGATTCTTAAGAAACCATTAACACCATCCGCGTTCTTCCCAAATCCCACCGCAACAAGGAAACATACTAATGCTTATTGAATGTGCACTCTCTATTGAATGTTCAGCCGATATGATATACCATATGTTGTATGTTACGAGTGTACGCAGTGTGGATATGACACTTTTATGGAATTATCAGACAATACAGAAAAGTATTATTGATTCAGAAGGCCTTTGTTACGAGTTTATTCTTGACAATTTCTCTTTCTGTCGCTGCGTTTAGAAAGTGATTGCGACATTTCAACAAGATATCGATTAGTGGAATACCCGTACCCGTGTGCAGAGCAGAGCAAAGCGCCGAGGACAAGTATACGAGAGTAATGTGACGACTGACGACTCTTCATTTTATAGTGCAAGTGCTTTATTCTTCAAAACTTGTTAAGCGATCAACATACGTTGTCGTTCTTAAATTTCTTTAGTTATAAGTTAATGCAACACACTAACATCATTTAGGCAAACAATTCTTAAAAGAATACATCTTAAAAAATATGGTCATGTTTGTTGCAACATTCTTTAGCGGTGACTGGGTTCTTCCTTTTGACTTCGATTCATTCGTATGGCACTATTGAACGGCGTGGGTATTATAAAGAGTGTGCCCATGATGATACCAGTATCATTAGTTATTATATTTATTTGTTATAGCTCATTCTTCATCGGTCCTTCGGCATTCTGCTTTCTGAAGAGCCTGTCACAAAGGCGGGCCCGTAGCACTCTTCACTCGTAACATATAACACATAGGTGTTCTTCCTCCGCTCTTGCGACCCTCCACATTGCCGGCGACTTCACGTGTTGGCAATACTACTGCACGTGGAAATGAAACACTCGAACACGTCTAGCGCGTGCCAATGGCGCTACCGGACAAACTCTCAAACCAAACTAGTACCATTTTTTTGGAATCATAAACCGAACCTGAAATTCCTAACTCGAAGATAAGTGTTATACCAATTTACTCATTTTTACAAACATTTTAATGTCGTTTTGTAAAATGAATAAACCAAAAACAAAAATGATGATCATTGATGGACATCATTGATGATCAGGACAAGAGCGAAATACAATTAACGCATTCACAAGATTTGGACTAGTTTTTGGGAGGTCTCATACAAATTTATGATTGTTTAATATATGAACACTACACACATGCGCTATACTATATATCACATATAACACTACACACCTAAAGTCGAAATGGGTTAATATAACACCTTGGAAAATCTACAAATGTTTCTTTGTAGTTTCCTCTTCCTTTGATTAAGTTTTCTGCGGTTATCTTACCAAATACGTATTTTTTAAATATATGCAGATGCGGTGAAGTTACCAAATCTAACGGTTCCAGACATTACCTTCCTATCCTTTCCTTTCACTCAAATTGTTTTTTGCTATCGTAATATGTTTAATTTGTCAATAATAATAATAATAATCATAATAATAGTGGGTTCGTGTCCCGAGATCATTTTATTTAACTTACTCTGTAACTTTCTTTCTTTCCCTTGACTTACTCGCATAATGGTATAATGTCATCGCGCCGATATTCTTTGAACTGCACGAACTACATTTGTACGAGTATAAGTTCATTAGCACTACTCGCGCAACTCCAACTGCAGAGAACAGTGAACCATTAGTAGATCCGGTACCATAACGTCACAGTGCCATATCATATACTCGTATATAGTATGTGCAGATGATGGATATTTCGATGTCATTATGATTATAACAATAGTTAACGTGCCATCGGTCCTCAGAGTGCAAATTACGGAGCGGTCGGCCCGAGGTCAGCCGAGGAAGCAATATAATATAGTACGGCCGTGACGAAGCGAGGCTTGTCTTTTCAAACGGCCTAGTTACGGGTTCGATTTCCATAGGTACCTTTTTTGAAAAGGGCATTAGTCTGGTTTTCACTTAAGACCTTCTTAAAGTCTTTGTGGTTGGTTGTAACGATTGCCTCATGGCGAACCCGTCAGGTAAATTCTGTGTACAACGAACAAAGAACAATTTTTTGAAAAACCAAGAAAAACTCAAAAGATAATCTCAGAGGCTTTCAGAATTGCGCACTCTTCAGTTATTCGATCACATTTCGCCCAAGGAGGGCACGGTGAGACACATAGTCAATGCCATTGCGGAAGGGCTGCAGGAGCAGAGGAAGAACACCTAACTATGTTACTACTCAAGCGACCAGTCGAAGAGTGCTACGGGCATGGCTTTGTCACAGACTCTCCGGACAGCGAAACACCGAGGGACTGGATGAATGATGTGCGCAATCTACAATCAATGGAAGGAACGTGACCAATTGCTGTAGTTTTTCTCCAGTCCTCTCAGAATTCGTGAAAGTGAAAAAAGCAGGCCCGTAGTACTTTTTACCTGGTCGCTTCAGCGCATGGACTGTGGAGGCACAGTGACATTGACTATGGGTCTCTCCATGCCGTCCTTGGTCGAAATGTGTTCATATATGTGGTAGTTTGAAAAGTTTGGTAAAAAAGCATATTTTTTTTGGAAATTGTTATTATTTGAGGACTACACACTTGGTTCAGCGATTTTCTAATAATTTTATCCTCGTTTGAAAAATAGGTTTGTCAAAATAGTAATTGATTACGGCGATGAAACCTTGACTCAACGAAAATTTCTTTCCACCGAGCCAATTTCAAATTTCGGGAACAGGAAGAAGTTGCGCAGGGCCTAGTCCGGAGAAAATGGTGGATGAAAAACCAATTCGAAGCCGAATTCATGCAATTTTGCCATTGCGACGGTTAATTTGTTGGACGACGTGTTGACCTGGTGGAATAGTGCTTTTTGCGCACCAGTTTTGACCGTTTTTTCTTCAATCCGTCATTCAAACGATCCAATAATGCCTCATAATATTGTACGAGTATTGTCTCGGTTATTGTATTGTCTTTTCCGAGTAGTCAATTATGATCATTTCTTAAGAATCCTAAAGAACTGTTGACAAAACGGTCTTCGCCTTATTTGACTTCTTCGTTTGGCACCAGTTGTTGTCCATTATTTTGACTGCTGTTTGGACTTTGTTGTGTAGTGGTGGATTCAAGTTTCGTCCACAATCATGAATCAATGCAAAATGTCCTTCGGATTGTGATTAAACACTTTTGTCGAACACTGTGTTAAAATGTCCTTTCCAGTGCGTTTTTGGTTGACAGTCTACAATAGAGAGGCACAGGCCTCTTTTCAGATATTGTGCACCCGTTCATTTGAGGTTCCCGAATCATCAGCATTCTTGCACATATGCTCTCGGCAGTCTTCTATTACGATACCGTGAAATTTTTTCAATGATTTCCTCTGTGGTGGACGCAATTATGTGTTCGATGCGTGATTTGTCTTCGGTGCATGTGTGGCAACGTTTAAACTCATTAGAAAAATTCAAATATCCAGAAAAAAAAGTCTTCAACGTTGGTGCAAAGTCCCCGTGAACTTCATCCAGCTCGGCTTTGATTTGCGCTGCTGTTAACTCCTTCAAATAAAAATGTTTTACGACCGCACGGAACTTGTTTTTTTTTCATTGTTGCATTAAATATCAAAGTGATCGATTCAGATGGCTGACAAACGCTAATTAGGCGACGAACGCATCTGGCCGAAATTTTGACTGAGATTTTGATAAACACTCTCTAAAAAGTACGATCTCTAAATTATCATAAGTTAGTTTCGATCAATGATCATAGTTTTCTTTTTTGATTCGTTAACTTTACAAAACATACTTATAATGCTCATATAAAATCAGAATCAAATTAAAGATTAGAATCGAGTTTAATTTCTGAATAAGTCCAAGGTTCGTCTCGAGCAAATATTATACGAGTATGTGAAGAGACGCGGAGTCATATGTTATGTTACGTTACGAGTATTGACTTATCAGGCTGATATGGGGAGATAATAAAGTCAGCTGGCGGAGATAAGAGGACTATCGCAGATCTCACGCTGCAGCACTCTCACTCTCACGGTACATACTCGTATTTATTACCCGACATTAATCATTGCCAATCTGGAACAGTATTCCAAATATATTAGGTATTAACATAAGTTGTGTCCGTTTTTTTTTTCAATTTGAAAATGAGCACCAAAAGTAAAACAAAACGGTAAAGGTTATATTACGTCATTCGAAATAAAATTTTCTGCTCTACAAGATATTGTGTTTGTTTTTACGTTACATATATTATTTTATTTGATTACAAGTCTTCAAAATGGAATGTCAAGTAGACGAAAGTGAGCATTTTCGACACCTGTTCGCATTTAATCGAGGAAATAAAGCTGCCAAAGCTGCTCGCGATATTTGCGAAGTTTACGGTGAAGATGCTAGGAATGAAAGGCAATATATTGTTGCGAATAATAATGATGAAAGTGCGATGTGTAGCGTTCTGTTCCCCGATACAATATCACCGCGAGAGTTTTATTTCTTAATGTATAAAAGGCTATTCACGAGCGCTATTGAAGCTATTCAGATAGAACAAGGTTTGATTTCCTCCCTTTTTTTCTCCGTTTTCTGAGATTGTCTTACCAAATATGTTTTGCTGACGCGAGGAAATACCTAATCTAATGGCCTACCTTCTACCTACCTTCACAATCCTTACACTCAACTTATGTTTGTTTATTTTGTAACATTTTTAATCTGCCAATAAAAGTGGATTCGAGTCTGGAGCTAGAGCGCCGTCGAGGAAACTTTTCTCTCCAAACAGCGCTATAATATACGAGTATATCATAATTATATATTGTCCTTTATTTTAATTTTAAAACCAGAACGTTAATGACGAATAACAAGTTCACTATTCACCAGACTAACATGTTTGCGCTATCCCCGTAACTTAGCTGTTAACATAAATAACATGTTAACATGAATTTCCAGCCCGGGGTTGCGGGATTGATTGACGTTGGTACCCAATTTCCAGACCGGGGTTGCGGGATCGAGTGACGTTGGTACCCCATTTCCAGCCCGGGGTTGCGGGATCGATTGACGTTGGTACCAAATTTTTTTTAAAAGTATTCGAGTCTGGTTTACACTTATCATAAGGCTTGTTTTAACATATTTCTGGTTGGTTTAAAGAGATTGTTGCTACGTGGCTGTACTTACACAACGAATGTATAAAGTGAATTGGATGTTGGGCCACATATTGTTAAAGATCAAAATAGGTTCCTATGAAGACAACATGCGCGTAAAGTAGCGAGTGAGACGCAGTTAAAGCGTGTCCGTGTGCTGTAGTTAAGGCGCTGAACTAGGAGTTATGTTAACTGTACACAGGATAAGAATAATATTTTTTCAGGTTATGGGAGTAGAACGGTTCATTTAACTGCTCATTAAAACAAATATTTTATAATTCACTCTTAAAATAAAAAAAAATACTATAAAAAAACGAAAAATAGAAGAAAAAAGATATTTACAATATATGTGAATATCTTTTTTAGTTAATATTAAATAAATAGCTCCGATGGAGATGAGGATGCTGGGAGTTTCACTGCGAGATAGAAAGACCAACAAATGGATAAGAGAGAGAACCAAAGTCACGGACGTAGTTGAGAGAGCAGCTGCCTTAAAGTGGAGCTGGGCAGAACATATTGCCAGATGCTCTGACTCTCGATGGACGAAAAAGGTCCTGGAATGGCAGCCTAGAACGGGCAAGAGAGGTGTGGGGAGACCACAGGCTAAACGGTCGGACGATATAAAACGGGCCGCAGGGGTGAAGTGGATACAGTGTGCCCGAGAGTGAGTTGTGGAAGACCGAAGGGGAGGCATAGGCATATATATAGATTCAGGGATGGATCCAGAACGGGTAAAGAAGAAGAAATGGCTACTTATTTATTATTATATTAAGCCATTTCATATCATCATTAGTTTTTCAAAACTAGAAGTTTACATCATATCTCGATAAGACAAATGATTATTAATTTAATTAAATTACAAAAATATCCCATGGACCGCAAGGCAAGGCAAGGCAAGGCGCACCAACGTCTTTATTATCCAAGAATTATAGATTACCGGAAGAGGACGAACCAAATATGCAACTATGCACACCAATGTGGGCATATCAAAAGAGAACCTCCTCAAATGATGGATTTATACAGAGCACTCACCACTATGCGTGTGTGACTAACTACAGTGGTGTGTCTAGTGTGCGCTGTGAGTTGCTCGGAAGAAGTCTTGCAAAGGGGAAGCCCAGATGACATGTCCTCAAGCTTTCAGTTGTAGCACTTCAAGAATCGACACGCCCACACTCCGGAAAACCTTCAAGGTGCCTTTGGGTAGTTATATGTGCAAAACTACTGTATGACCTCATTCTTGACCTTATATACGAGTAGATCTCGTGTTTTCGACACAGTTGGAATGAAATAATTGGTTATTTTTCTTCCTTCATAAAAATGTGGATTAGCAAATATTTTTTCTATACAGATTCAAATACTATAGTATAATATGTTGTAGCAAACAGCGTTATATGATATACTCGTATGTTAATTTCATCAACTGAAAAATATTTCTATTTGGCGCCCGATGGATTTGGTTTGGTTATGGTTGCTTTCCGTCGAATCATAATTGATTTGATTTGGTCATGGTTGCTTTCCGTCGAATCATAATATACATACTCGTACATACCATCGTGCTATTTCTCTGTCGGGGTAGCTAGAAAGAACAGAGCGCCAGACTTTCCTATCTCAACACATAGACATGCCAGACTTTCACATACGAGTATATTAGATTTTAATATCAAAATTGTTTAAATATGGAATTGAGATCCGTTTTTTGGGATGGCTTAGGTCTTGTTGCAAATATAAATGGTATACTGACGAGGAAAATCAATCCAACAAGCGGTGTACCCCAGGGATCTCACTTGGGACCGGTTTTGTTTTAGTTTATTTGTTAACGATAATAGCGATATATCCACGTGTTTCGGTTGACTCGAATTTCTGGTTCTTGCGGACGATATAAAGATATTGAAAGCAATCCGATGTACTCATGAATGTAATGTAATATAAACTGGTCTCGTCTCAATAACTTATTTTCGTGGTTTCATAATAAATGGACTGCACTTGAAATGCCAGAAGATCAGTTTCTTCAGGAACAAAAACTATAAATTGAATAATTGATTGTGATGGATCGGAAGGGGTTTTGGAGATACGAGACCTGGGTGTTATATTTGATAGTGGTTTCGCTTTTTCGAATTATATTTATAAACTCATTGAAAATGTTGGGATTTATTCTTCGAGTTTCAAAACCATTTAAAAGTTTCTTTTCATCGCCTCGGTGAGAAGTAAATTAGAATACAATTCTAACACACGGCCTCCCCATTATGCTGTCTATTCCAGTGCATTGAAGACAGTCCAACATAAGTTTTTGCGCCACGTCAATTTTAAAATAGGTCTGAATATGTATGATATCAATTATAATTTATAATTACCTAACCTTAAATGAACAAGTCTCTCTGATCGGGGAATATTAGCGGACTTGATTGTACTTCTCAAGGTCGTGAATGGAATGATCGATTGTCTGAAACTCTTAGAATTGGTTAACATTTGAGTTCCGACAAGAATGACCAGACTGCAAGACAAGACAAGACAAGACACATTTCTATGTGAAAATTATAGAAAAAAGTATTTTGCGAATTCCCCCATAGCTAGGCTGCGCATAATCGGAATTGAGCATGTTGCGGTCTCGGATGTATTTATATGTAGTTAGTTTCTTGACCTATGAGGAGTGCCTGAAAACACACTTCCGAATATCCGAGCCTTGAAGTGGGATCCCGCGTGTCTTTCGAGGACTTTTGAAGACCTTTTTTGAACAGCTTTTTAATTTATTATTGTGTTTGTGATTCTCCCCACCCCCCTCTCCTTTTTGAGGATTTGTGAGATTGTTCCTCTTTGATTCCGTATTTTAAAATTTTGTTTTGTTTTTCAATGATTTGTCTATTTTGTATGTATTTTTGGCGCAGTGCGGGCTGTGCGTCTATGGACGGCCCCGTATTGTGTTGGTAACGTGTGATTTAACGATTTGATACCTTTTTTTTCTTCCCCGAGTCATGTCAGGTTCCCCCAACGTTGAATATCACCTGAGAGTAGACATATTTGTCCCCGGAAGCCCGAAAAAGATCCCCAACGCTTTTGATACCTGTTTCATTCTTAATATTTTTGTTGTAATTGAGTAAAATTATTTTTTATTTTGTATGTTCTGTCATAATTGATGTGTTGAGCACTACTCACTACTGACTCTTTAATATTTTTGTTATAAGGTACATTGTACCGTTTACTTATAAATAAGGTACATTGTACCGTTTAATTATAAATAAGGTACATTGTACCGTTTACTTATAAATAAGGTACATTGTACCGTTTACTTATAAATAAGGTACATTGTACCGTTTAATTATAAATAAATAAATATCCATTCACATTTACACTCCCATAAAACTACGATTTATCTGACTTTCTACGTTTCCTTCTTTTACAATATAATTAACTCGATCCAACCACACTCTCCCTGGCCCTCCTCAACCCTGGTGTTTATTATTAGTCTTTCTTCATTCATTCGTTCCACATGCCCGAACCATCTCAAAGTGCCCTTCCTTCATCTTAGTCAACATATCAGCCTCGAGTTCATAACTAGGTATTCCTAATCACTTCATTCCGTATTATGTCATACATTGTCACCCCATGTATTTTTCTCAGAGAACAGACTATTTATTCAGCTTCCTTTAATTATTTTTCCGACTCATAATTGAATATGCAATACGGAATATGACGTGCCATGTGATATGATGCGATGTGTACAGCAGGGGCGGTCTGCAGCCCCGCGCTAGACCACTTTATGGGAGCGTTGCCCCGCCCCGCGCCGCCCCGCGCCTAGGCACCGCTACAGACGTGCCGCCACGCTGCGGGACGAATACCGACTATAGCAGCGCTGCAACGTTTTTATTCGCTTATTTCGTATGCAAATTTTCGCAAAGGGGGATTATACATACGGCATGTGCAAAGCCAAAAGCCGTTGCCCGCTTTTTTACGCTCAAGTTCAAATAAACATTCTCGGAAGTAGTTACGTTTCGTTACAGCCTTAACTTTCAGAAGGATTTCTCGGTACTTTCCTGTGAGATTCAATTCCAAAGCCGTCAAAGTTTAAAAAATAATCTTCGAGTTATCGGTATCGGTAGCATCGAATCATGGAGAGAATAGAATATTTCTGACATAATATTCC
Organism: Odontocerum albicorne; assembly: GCA_949825065.1. NCBI lineage: Eukaryota > Metazoa > Arthropoda > Insecta > Trichoptera > Odontoceridae > Odontocerum > Odontocerum albicorne. Next base: position 63,285,760 of record OX463838.1, on the reverse strand, counting down.
ACTCTAATAAGTGGAGCAATAAAGTGTGTTTAGTTATTACTAAATATTCTAAATACGAAGTTCCACAAAGTTAAAGCGTAATGAGACAGAGAAATGGCGTGATAGTATGTACAATAGTATGCTCACAAAAAAATACATATAATTTGGAGAATCGTATGCACTTTCTGGATCGTGTCGTGTCGTGCAGCCAGTGTTTAGTGTTTAGTGTTTTTATATAAATTATCTACGAGTAGGTATCGTACTCGTATCGTATCGGAAGTGTGAAAGAAAAAGTAAATGTGATGTAATGAGATTTGGGCGAGTAATGATGTTTGGGCGAGTAATGAGTAATTATATTTGGGCCAGTAATGAGTAATGATATTTGGGCGAGTAATGAGTTATGTTATTTGGGCGAGTAATGAGTAATGCTATTTGGGCGAGTAATGAGTAATATTTGGGCGAGTAATGAGTAATGCTATTTGGGCGAGTAATGAGTAATATTTGGGCGAGTAATGAGTAATGCTATTTGGGCGAGTAATGAGTAATATTTGGGCGAGTAATGAGTAATGCTATTTGGGCGAGTAATGAGTAATATTTGGGCGAGTAATGAGTAATGCTATTTGGGCGAGTAATGAGTAATGCTATTTGGGCGAGTAATGAGTAATATTTGGGCGAGTAATGAGTAATGCTATTTGGGCGAGTAATGAGTTATGATATTTGAGCGAGTAATGAGTAATTAAAGTTGAAGAAATTCTGCTATTTAGGTGGTATTTACTCGGGTAATAGTTAATAGGGATAATGAACGACGTGTATCGATTGAAGAAAAGTCAACGTGCCATTCAAAATATGTGTAATTTAAACGACCAGTATCAAAATTTACCAAGATGATAGTGCACAACGGCGTTTTTGTGCCAACTTTGGTTAGTGGGAAGAGACACGTGGACTCCGTGGTAATGCTGGTTACTACGAGTTCAACAGGACGCAGAGGAGCAATGGATTTATATTAATATATCTCGTATCTCTAAAGAAGACTTCATAATGCATACATAACGTCTATTTTTTATATCGTCACTTTCCATTGAAAAACAACAGTTCCAAATGTGTGCTGCAAGTCATTTAGAATATTGGGTTTACCCGTACATATGGTATGGTATGGTATGATTGATACGACGAATCAGGAACGTCATATTTATCTCGTTTAACTCATTATAAAAACATCAAATACACACTTCGATCCATGACATATATGTATTATACCCTAATTATAGATTTATCAGATGTGCATCATCCTTATTTCCGTGTAAAAGAGAATCGAGAAACTATTCCATTGTTCTGAATAAATATCCTTTGATTCCCTCCCTTATCCTCGATTCCCTCCCTTATCCTCGATTCCCTCCCTTATCCTCGATTCCCTCCCTTATCCTTGATTCCCTCCCTTATCCTCGATTCCCTCCCTTATCCTTGATTCCCTCCCTTATCCTCGATTCCCTCCCTTATCCTCGATTCCCTCCCTTATCCTCGATTCCCTCCCTTATCCTTGATTCCCTCCCTTATCCTTGAACAAATTCCTTTCCATTGTTGATAGAAATAAGTTATTGGTTTTTTACACTTAAATGTTAATGAATATGTACAATATATATTTTATTGTAAAATTTGTTGTGGATTAAAACAGTTTAATGTGTCCGACGTGAGCTGATTGTTTGTAAGAAATTGCTTTATAGCAATAAGCCCGCCAAGATGTACCATGTTTAACCATGTACACAAAATATAATAATCACACACAAATACATAATATAATATTATATCTCATCGTTAGTTTATTTATTCTTATATTATATTATTTCGAGAGTTGAACAAAATTAAGTAACTCGTTTTCTAAAATCTGACGTTGACGGCCAGTTTCGGGTTTGTTCCCCCTCCCTCCCGTATGGCCGAGCTGTGAGAAAAAAATCGAAAGAAGGGAGATAGGAGAGGAGAGGGGAGGGCATTCCGGTTTAACTCACCGTTGTAATTATCAAAAGTGGTCGGCCTGTAGTCTTGCAGGAAGATGTTCTGCGCGTAGGACTTGATGAGCGAGGTCTTGCCCACGGCGCCGTCCCCGAGCAGCACGCACTTGATCCTGGCCCTGGCCCTGGCAGCCGGCCCGTCCCTGTCCCTCTTGCTCCTGCCCTCCTTCGCGCTCTTGCTGCCGGCCCTGGTGTCGGCTATCCGGAACATGCTGCGCTTGGAGCTTCTCTCCTCCGCGCGCGCCATCGGCTTAATGTTTATTTTTTTATCACAGTACAAGTTTTCGGATTCGTTATTGTCTATCACAGATTTCTCGTCGATAACGTCGGCGTAGTCGTAAGTATCGTCGGCCCTGAAACGCTCTCCCAACTGGAATTGGCTAGGGCTGTGCACCCCGAACACGAAGGGGCCCTCGTTCCTGTACCTATCCCCCGTCTCGCGCAGTGCTTGCTGGGTGCCGGCAGGCCGGACGGGTCGCGGGGTCGAGCCGTAGCCTTCGGGCTCGCGCCTCTGGGCCGGGGCGACGACATCCTCGAGGATGAATTGCGGCTGACGGCATCCCCTGGGAGGAGCTACGGGAGGCCTGGCTTCCGGCGGACGGAACTGATCGTAACCGTCACCGAGTTCGTAGGTGCGAGGGTAAAGCTCGTTAGTTCCGTAAGGGCCGGTCGCGTGTCGCTGCCGGTTGGCGTTCTTGGAGGAGGCGATGTTGTTGTTGCCCCCGGTCCCGGGCCCGGGCCAGCGCGCTTCCCCCAGCAGCGGCCGCCCCTGCAGCCCGTAGCTGTCATTCACCATCATCCTTTGTCCCGCACCTCACAATGCACCATTCATCCCGAGCACCTTTCGGCGAGATCAACGCACACTGCACCGCACCGCACCGCACCGCACCGCGTTACCGCTCGGCACTGGCTCTGCTCCCCATTCAATACTCAATAGTAATGTTAACAATAACAATACTAAAGCTTTTACTTCAATACTACTAACGAAATACAATACCTACAATATTTTATGAATATAAATTTATTATTATCAATTTTCAACAATTTTGTGTAAAAACTTTTTTCACTTAAAAACTTAACTTGCTAAAACTTTCTTACATTAATTAAAATCACTTCAATTTCAACAAAGATATATTTACGATCGGACCCGAAGACCTAATTTGACGTTTAGATTATCTGTACACAATGTCGAGTCCGAACAGAGGACTGAATGAAGACGAAGGGAAACAATCGAGACGGAGTAGCGAGTAGCGATCTCCTATCACCGTTACTCGGGCGCGAGATTGAGCACGTCCACAGACAACAGACACGAGAGCTACTATATGACATATAGCGCGGCGGTGCGAGCGCAACCGAGACTGGCGGACTGGCGGACTGGCGGAGCGGCGGAGCGGCGGGTGCGCCCGATACACGAGGGCAGCGGCGGGACGGGGAGGGGCGACCTGTTGGTGGGCATACCTGGCCAGGTACGGGCTGCGGGGCACCGGGCAGGGCCGCATCGGGAAGGGCAAACATTGCGCCGCATAATATGTTTATAGTTGTTTTAGTAACTACAAGATAATAGTATTTTTAAAATGACTTGTTTCAATTTGTCTAATTCAATGTATAACAAATCAGATCGCTCGAAATATGTTATACACCTCTTGTTCTCTCTCTCTCTCTCTCTCTCTCTCTCTCTCTCTCTCTCTCTCTCTCTGTTTATTGCCGTTCACCCATCAAAAGCGTTGTTCGACATTATAGAGCCATTTACATACTCGTATATATAAAGAAAATATAATTTTAAGTTTTAAAATACTTATTAAAATAAAAATAATATTTTTTAATTTATACATCTTTTTCCCTCGAATTAGATAACGTTAACAAGTAATACTTGAATAATTAGACATTGACCATTATCCCACTTGCCAGTAATAGAAAATGAAAAATGTCTCTACGGTACTACGGTGCTAACATAATATAGTACCGTGACTGGAGGAGCGTATATGGTATGGTATGTTATGTTACAAAGGGCTCAGGGCATAACATACAACGCAACAAAATATCGTTTCAATTTCATTGGAATGTAGAGGCGATTAATGCTGGAATCGGCGAATCTCATCACGGCGGGTGACTGGTAGAGAGGTGATGCCTATGGGCTTTTTGCCATGTTGCAATCTCTTCCAACCGACCAACCAACCGGAAAGGTGTTAAACGGGCCATAAGTGAAAACCGTTGATATTTGAACCGTAAATAGTTGAAAACGTGAAATGGAAAATCGTGATGACTTTCGGATTCAGAAAACCAATAATTCGAAATAATATCGTACCATGGTACCAAACAGTTACTACGAGTACCAATGGTTACTAATGGCTGTAACATAACATATATGTTATATTCGTCCCGATTTTTTTAAGCATTTTGAAAATCATTTGCTTGTAAAAAAGTTTAATCAATTATTATATTATGCATGTACTCGTATCATTTTGGAAAAGATAGTTAAACTCCACAAAATACGTATAATCTGCCATAAAGAGGCCCTTCCATCGCTTTTGCTTAATTTTTTTGAAGTGATACTTCTATTTGCGCAGTAGGGCAAATTAGCCTGAACGTCACGAAAAGTGAAACGGTGTATTATATGATTATTAAATTATTATTTATTGTTATTAAATATTTTATTTATTAATATTACATTATTATTTATTATTAAAATTATTATTTATTGTTAAAACATAATATTTTTTGTTATATATTATTTTTATATTATTGTAATAGATTTATCAATTTTATTTTATATTAAATTATTTTATTTTATTTAATATTATTTGAATATTTATTTAATGTATTATATAATTATTGTAATAATATGTATAAGTATGTTATTATAATATTAATAATTATATTATTCAATTTTGGTACAATTACGCTTCTAAATACCATAATTCTATTATATTTTTACACCAATCGGATAAATCTACCCAAAATATGGTCAAACTCGGCAAAATTGATTAAAATCTTCTATAAAGAGGCACTTTCAACGCTTTTACACTGAACGGGTAAGTCTTACCAAAATAATGCCTCAATTTTGATAAATTTGTCAAAAATGAGTATCAACTGCCACAAAGAGGCCCTTTCGTCGATTTGTTTCATTATGCGTTTATATTTTAAGTTTCTGCTTATTAACACAAAATTGAGTATCAACTGCCACAAAGAGGCCCTTTCGTCGATTTGTTTCATTATGCGTTTATATTTTAAGTTTCTGCTTATTAACACAAAATTGAGTATCAACTGCCACAAAGAGGCCCTTTCGTCGATTTGTTTCATTATGCGTTTATATTTTAAGTTTCTGCTTATTAACACAAAATTGAGTATCAACTGCCACAAAGAGGCCCTTTCGTCGATTTGTTTCATTATGCGTTTATATTTTAAGTTTCTGCTTATTAACACAAAATTGAGTATCAACTGCCACAAAGAGGCCCTTTCGTCGATTTGTTTCATTATGCGTTTATATTTTAAGTTTCTGCTTATTAACACAAAATTGAGTATCAACTGCCACAAAGAGGCCCTTTCGTCGATTTGTTTCATTATGCGTTTATATTTTAAGTTTCTGCTTATTAACACAAAATTGAGTATCAACTGCCACAAAGAGGCCCTTTCGTCGATTTGTTTCATTATGCGTTTATATTTTAAGTTTCTGCTTATTAACACAAAATTGAGTATCAACTGCCACAAAGAGGCCCTTTCGTCGATTTGTTTCATTATGCGTTTATATTTTAAGTTTCTGCTTATTAACACAAAATTGAGTATCAACTGCCACAAAGAGGCCCTTTCGTCGATTTGTTTCATTATGCGTTTATATTTTAAGTTTCTGCTTATTAACACAAAATTGAGTATCAACTGCCACAAAGAGGCCCTTTCGTCGATTTGTTTCATTATGCGTTTATATTTTAAGTTTCTGCTTATTAACACAAAATTGAGTATCAACTGCCACAAAGAGGCCCTTTCGTCGATTTGTTTCATTATGCGTTTATATTTTAAGTTTCTGCTTATTAACACAAAATTGAGTATCAACTGCCACAAAGAGGCCCTTTCGTCGATTTGTTTCATTATGCGTTTATATTTTAAGTTTCTGCTTATTAACACAAAATTGAGTATCAACTGCCACAAAGAGGCCCTTTCGTCGATTTGTTTCATTATGCGTTTATATTTTAAGTTTCTGCTTATTAACACAAAATTGAGTATCAACTGCCACAAAGAGGCCCTTTCGTCGATTTGTTTCATTATGCGTTTATATTTTAAGTTTCTGCTTATTAACACAAAATTGAGTATCAACTGCCACAAAGAGGCCCTTTCGTCGATTTGTTTCATTATGCGTTTATATTTTAAGTTTCTGCTTATTAACACAAAATTGAAGGTAATCTGGAAAAAAGCTGATTGAATCGCTCTTATTTTATTATTTGGTTCAATGACCTCAACAATTTTCATATTCGATGAATTTATGCGTTTTTACTTTAAATTTCTTCAATTTTGGTATAATTATGTTATGTTATGCTTCCAAATACCACATTTCTTTATGTTTTTACACAAATCGGGTAAATCTACCCAAAAGATGGTTAAACTCGACAAAATTGAGAATGGTCTACCACGAAGTAACCGTTTAATCGCTTTTCTCTCATTATTTGATTAAATAACCTTTATGTTTTTACACAAACGGATAAATCTACCGAAAAGATGGTTCAACTTAACTGTCCGATATCAAACGTGAGACATGGTTAACGAACGTGAGTCCGACGTCAAAGGTTACGCCCAAATCTTTGAATTCAGAAACTCTGTTTAATGCCACTCCCTATACTGATGGTGGACTGGTGAACACGACCGACTATAAGATCCACAGGCACAAGTATTAATGTTGAACAGAATGTTATTTAGAAGACTAGGGAGTCTAGGTCCTGTTGGAACTGTGCACAGTCGGGAGGGGAATTGATCTTTTTGAAAATGTTCAAGTCGTCAGCGAACAATAAACATGTCGAGTGACTTATGGAATTGTCGAGTGACTTGTGGACTTATTAACCTCTAAAACTTATTAAAATCCATTGACCTCGAAAATTTAATAACCTCTAATAATTTTTGCGTTTTTAAGTTAAATGATGGTACAATTATGTTTCTAAAAACGATATACATGTCTTTATGTGTTTTACACCAATCGTGTAAATCTGCCCAAAGATGGGTTCAACTCGACAAAATTTAGTTTAATTTGCCATAAAGAGGCCCTTTAGTCGCTTTTCTTTTATTCAATCATTACAAAACTCTTATATTGGAAGAAGTTATGCGTTTTTGATGTATTTTTTAAAAATTTTGGTACAATTATACTTCTTAATACCACAATTCTATTTATTTGTACCAAAAAATGGTTCAACTCGACCAAATTGAGAATAATCTACCATAAAGTGAACCTCTAATCGTTTTTGAATACAGTTTGGCTTGGTGGCAGCAAATCGTAGTTCACAATTCCCTATAACTACGAGTTATAGGGAATAACCGTATCTGGGTGCACTCCAGCCTTTCCGATGACGTGTGCTGGTGCTGGGTGCTGGTGCTGGGTCACCTCGCTGTGATCTGTAATTATTGTATTGATTCGTTTGACGAAAAACTTATATTCATTGCGTTTATGTTAAGTAGCGAATCGCAGGAAGAAAATTCGTTTATTATTTAATTTTTCGCTCACTTTCGACACAGTTGTAATGTTGCTAAACAGTTGTAATGTTGCGAAACAGTTGTAATGTTGCGAAACTGTTGTAATGTTGCGAAACAATTGTAATGTTGCGAAACAATTGTAATGTTGCGAAACAATTGTAATGTTGCGAAACAATTGTAATGTTGCGAAACAATAAATAGCGGTACTGTTTAGTGCCTGACCAATCTCATTTGTCGTCAAATGGCGGTCGCTATCAATCATGATCTTGATTTTACGCCACGTCTGTTGTGACATGATGTATATTTGACAAAGACATTTAATCTTTCGAACTATATACTTTCAGCACGTCGAATCATCCGCAGCATTGACTCCGTTTACTCCGTAGCACCGTTTTTTGTAAAAAAACTTAATTATGACGAAGATGTTCTTAATTTTCTAGGGCTCTAAATACTCGTACATACCAGGTCTCATATGAATATGAAATAAATGTATTGTCATATATATGTTACTCATAAGATATACAAAGTCCTTGTCAAAAATGTCCCTCATTATTATCAGTGATCCGAATAAACCGATCAAATCCAAAGGGAAAGTCTTCAAGTGTTTGCAACTATGCAACCTGCTTTGCTAAGGTGCTAGCCAGTAAAGAATGGCGAACACAAGGGGGCTAGAGGCTAGCCTAACATAGCCTATGCTCATTTCAGGAAAACTCAAATAGGCCCGATTTAGGGGATATGAAAACGTAATGATAAATGGCATTGTGAGGAAAACATCGAATAAACCAATACAGGCGGCCCTCGACATTCGCACATAATTGGTTCCTGAAAATGTGTGCGAATGTTGAATGTTCGAAAGTAGAGGGATGTAAAAAAACTTAAAAAATTATATTTTAAAATATTTATTCATCAATAATAATATTTATTTATCAAAAATATATTAAAAATATTTATTTATCAATGTACATAATTAAGTTAACGAAACGTGTTTAAGTACTTTCAGGTGTTTTCTTTATAAACTGTCACAGAGTTAGTTGAATACTCGTACCACCTTTTTTTTCTTTTTTTGATAAATAGTTCTTATTTTCTTATCTATAACACGCTGTGTCTTTCTCAATCACCCTACGTACTTGAGATATACGTTCTCAATTGGTCTTCCATCACATTATTCCATGATAGTCAAGAATTTGTCAAGATGCACGAAGGCTTCATTCATATTTTTTATTGTCAAAGTCTTGACGATTGTATCAGCTTATTCTTCCTCAATTTCATTGTGTATTTCATTTAACTCTTGTTGCTCAATTAAGTATTTATTGAATAGAGGTACTGAGTGTGAGATTCAATCAACTTATTAACATCTTCGTTGTTGATGTCCAAGTTTAGTTCATTCATTAGGCTAACTATTTCATATGTGATAGTTTACGAAGTTTCTTCAGAATTTATAAAATCACTCATCATTTGTGGGCATAATTGTTTCCAGGAACCTTTCATTGTTGACTCTTTTATTTCAGCCCACGAGTCTCCAATATTGTATATTGCGTTCCATCTCCAATATTGTATATTGCGTTCCATCTCCAATATTGTATATTGCGTTCCATCTCCAATATTGTATATTGCGTTCCATCTCCAATATTGTATATTGTATATCACAGCTCTTATGGTTCTTCCAAAAATCTCTTAATGTAGGCCCAGCTCACCTTCACCTTCAATAATGAATCAGGCCTTGATGGCCTGATTCATTATTGTCCTCATATAATACCATTTAAACGTATCTATCACAGTTTGGTCCATGGGCTGTATGGGCTGTACGGGCTGTACGAGGCAGGTAGTATTATTGGGAGGAAGACACACAACATTGATTTCCGGGTATAAATTCTACAGAGATTTTGGCTGTCCTGGAGCATTATCTAAGATTAATAATGCTTTAAATTGTACATTTTTATCTTTAAAATATTGCTTAACTGCCGACACGAAATGAAAAGAGAACCAATATTTAAATATTAACGCAGCAACCCAGGCTTTTTATTTCATTTCCAAATGACTGGAAGCAATTCTTTATCTTTCCCTTTCAATGCTCGGGGATTTTCTGCTTGATAAACTAAAATTGGATTCAATTTTAAACCGCCAGCTAAATTTCCACCAAGAAGCAATGTCAATCGGTTTTAGAAGGTATTATCGACAAAAATCTTTAAAAAATTGAATTTTTTGAAATGTGCGAAATAGCAAATTGTGCGAAAGTAGAATGTACGAAAGTCGAGCGCCGCCTGTATATAGATACTATAGAATGATAACAGTAATGATAGAACCCCGGGTAAGGTGGCTACAGCTACCTGGTGGGAGTAAGACTAACGACTCAGGGTGTAAGGTAAGGTAATATAACGTGCTTACACACAATAAAAGCCGAGGTCTGGTGTTTAGTAGGAGACGACTCAGGGTAAGGTAAGGTAATATAAGGTGCTTACACACAATAAAAGCCAAGTGTGCTGTTGTTTAGCGGGAGATGACTCAGGGTAAGGTAAGGTAATATAAGGTGCTTACGCACAATAAAAGCCGAGCCCAATTAAATGGTAAAATTATTTAAAGAATACGCTTAAACTGCTCATTAAGCTAAGATTTTATAAAAACAGTGTATTCACTTTATTCGTGTAGTTGTTGGAATAATACTAGTTAATAATAGTTAATTGGAATACAAATCCTCATTTGTATGGATGTATGGTATATATTTTTTTAAATCCATCTAATTTTCTCTATTTTTTTAGATATTTGAGTAATAAAATCAACTAGTGCTGGTTTGTATCGAATAATTTAAAGAAATAATATTTAACGTTACAACAGAGTTTCAATTGCGTGCGAAAATAAAAAAATGCAGCCCTCCGATGTACGAATTTTTTTTCAGATATTTTCGAATCTGTCGAATATTGAAACCTAAAATTAGTATTTATAAACTACTGTCATTTTTGATTATGCCATTAAATCAATTGCAATATTTTAAAATCATACCCTGTGGCAAGAACCGGGAGAATTTTTTTTCATGTTTCAGTAGGAAATGCATATAATACGTAAAACGATGAACTCACAGAGCATAGAACTCGCAGAGCATAGAACTCAGAGCATAGAACTCGCAGAGCATAGAACTCACTGAGCATAGAACTCACAGAGCATAGAACTCACAGAGCATAGAACTCGCAGAGCATAGAACTCGCAGAGTATAGAACTCACAGAGCATATAAACAAAAATACATATTTGTTTTGTTTATTTAGTTTCAAAAATAATTATAAACTCTCATAAACAACCGTAGGGTTGTTTATGAGAGTTTATAATTATCCTTCATTTTACATCCAATGACTAGCATTATTTTCTATTCTATTCCCCTTAACAATAGGTCTATCTATCCTTAACATATAAAATACACAGATAACATTGCTATTCCCCTTAACAACAGGCCTGTCTATCCTTAACATATAAAATACACAAATAACATTGCTATTCCCCAGACCTATTGGTCTGTCTATCCTTAACATATAAAATACACAGATAACATTGCTATTCCCCTTAACAATAGGTCTGTCTATTCCTTAACATATAAAATACACAGATAACATTGCTATTCCCCTTAACAATAGCTCTGTCTATCCTTAACATATAAAATACACAGATAACATTGCTATTCCCCTTAACAATAGCTCTGTCTATCCTTAACATATAAAATACACAGATAACATTGCTATTCCCCTTAACAATAGATCTGTCTATCCTTAACATATAAAATACACAGGTAACATTGCTATCCCCCTTAACAATAGGTCTGTCTATCCTTAACATATAAAATACACAGATAACATTGCTATTCCCCTTAACAATAGGTCTGTCTATCCTTAACATATAAAATACACAGATAACATTGCTATTCCCCTTAACAATAGCTCTGTCTATCCTTAACATATAAAATACACAGATAACATTGCTATTCCCCTTAACAATAGGTCTGTCTATCCTTAACATATAAAATATACAGATAACATTGCTATTCCCCTTAACAATAGGTCTGTCTATCCTTAACATATAAAATACACAGATAACATTGCTATTCCCCTTAACAATAGGTCTGTCTATCCTTAACATATAAAATACACAGATAACATTGCTATTCCCCTTAACAATAGATCTGTCTATCCTTAACATATAAAATACACAGGTAACATTGCTATCCCCCTTAACAATAGGTCTGTCTATCCTTAACATATAAAATACACAGATAACATTGCTATTCCCCTTAACAATAGATCTGTCTATCATTAACATATAAAATACACAGGTAACATTGCTATCCCCCTTAACAATAGCTCTGTCTATCCTTAACATATAAAATACACAGATAACATTGCTATTCCCCTTAACAATAGATCTGTCTATCCTTAACATATAAAATACACAGGTAACATTGCTATCCCCCTTAACAATAGCTCTGTCTATCCTTAACATATAAAATACACAGATAACATTGCTATTCCCCTTAACAATAGATCTGTCTATCATTAACATATAAAATACACAGATAACATTGCTATTCCCCTTAACAATAGGTCTGTCTATCCTTAACATATAAAATACACAGATAACATTGCTATTCCCCTTAACAATAGCTCTGTCTATCCTTAACATATAAAATACACAGATAACATTGCTATTCCCCTTAACAATAGGTCTGTCTATCCTTAACATATAAAATACACAGATAACATTGCTATTCCCCTTAACAATAGGTCTGTCTATCCTTAACTCTTTCACGGCTACGGACCACTTAAATGGCCCATACATAATACGTGCCGTCCTGGCGAGCGGCCATTTAAGTGGCCACTACTTTTGCGTGTGGATATCTCGGTCAAAATTAAATCTTCTTTAAAATTTTTAACCTGACAAAACGTGTCCTCTAGTGACATCTCTTTTAAAATCATCAAAACTTCAAGTATTTGATCCATAAGAAGGATTTAAACAGACCCCTTGCAGGCCGTCAATATTTAAAGCATTTTGAATAATCGCGCCACGCGTTCGAGCGATCCGAAGGTCATGTTTCTAATGACGATTGCTCCCGATCAATATGAAGGATTATGCGTCGATATTTTTTTTGTAAATACGCGTATTGCGTATTGAATTAATTGCGTTTTTCATTGTTTATGGATTATTGTTTTCTTCGATTATTGCTTCTTATATTGTCGCACTTTATTTATAGCTTTGATTTGGATACCATTACACAAACTGTTTTTTAAGAGATTTTAACATTCATTTACTTTTACAACTTTTCAAATCGTCGTTATTTTTTATGTTACGTGTGTTATACGCCATTGAAAAATTCATAAAATTTTTAAAATAACTTTAAAAATTCAACACCGCTTATATTATCAATATGGCTAAAAGGAACTTGACTGGAGAGGAAATTGAAGATATCACGGTAGTAGAGCTAGATTCAGATTTTGAATTAACCGATGAAGAAGACGATGTTGATCCATTAGAAGAAGAGCAGAGAATGGATGATACAATTATTCCAGATATTGGAGCAACAACCAGCGGCAATGTGGAACCAAACGAACTATTAGAAAATGTATTTTCTTCATGGAGCCGAGGTCCATTTGCGCCAATAATCCACGAGTTTGATGAATTTTCATCTGGCATCTTGCCCTCGTGCCAACTTACACCAGAATCATCCGAACTCGATATTTTCGAATATTTTTTAAATAAAAATATAATTGAAAATGTGGTACAACAGACTAACCAATTTATAATTTAAAAAAATTGAGTAAGGAATATTCCGCTAAATCACGAATTCAACGCTGGGTGGATACAAATGTACCAGAATTATATGTATTCTTTGGTGTCACAATGTTGATGACACGAAATAAGCATTTAACCATACGGGAACATTGGTCCACAGACCCACTTTTAAATAGCCCAATTTTTGGCAAGACTATGTCAAGGGACCGGTATGAACTGATTTTAAATATGTTACATTTTTCTAATAACAATATAACAAATAGTGGTGACAAATTGCGTAAAATAAGATTATTGCTTGATCATACTCGCAAAGTTTTTACAAGTGTCATGCTGCCTCACAAAAACTTGTGTATCGATGAGAGCATAGTTGTTTTCAAAGGTCGTCTTATGATAAAACAATACATCCCTTCCAAACGTCACAGATTCGGCATTAAATTATTTGTTTTATGTGATGTTGAAACCGGTTGTGTGTTAGATCTAATTGTGTATTGCGGTGATGGAACAGAAATAATTTATGATAAATCGTTGGGTATATCGGGTGCAGTTATCAAAACGCTTCTCAATGACTATCTTGGAAAAGGAGACAACTTGTGGTGTGATAACTGGTACACAAGCCCACAATTATTTAAGTTTTTACATGACAATAAAACAAATGCATGTGGAACCGTTCGAAAATCTCGTAAAGGTATGCCCAACTTCAAAAAAAACAAGAAAGGAGACATTGATTCTCAACATTGTGGACCCTTGTTGGCTATAAAATGGCACGATAAGAGAGAAATTCATATGCTGACAACAATTCATAGTGACAGATTTATTTCAACAGAGAAATTAAATTATAAAACTGGCGAACAGGTAAAAAAACCTGAGTGCATTGTGGATTACAATAAAAATATGGGTAGTGTGGACAAAACCGATATGATGCTTAGTAGTTTAAATTGCCTTCGAAAAACTTTAAAATGGTATAGAAAGCTGGCTTTTCATTTTGTTGATCTATACATGCTAAATTCATATTTTATTTACAAGCATACAACCGGAAAAACAATAGGTTTAGCGGAATTTCATTTAGCAGTTATAAGACAAATATTTGAAAAATATAAACTAGCATCAAAATTGTCCCATTCATCTCCGTCCACTAGCAATCCACTACATCTTGGTTTATCGGGTTCAATAATAGCCGCACACAGTCCTAAAGAAATTCCAGGAACTGAAAACTGTGCGGAACCTTCTCGTTGATGCTATGAATGCGCTCATAAACATAAATTAAGGAAAAGATCTAGATATATGTGTGGTGAGTGCAATGTGAGTCTGTGTGTAACATGTTTTGGACCATTTCACGCCAGCAAACACTTTCCACAGTAGAAATATTATTATTGCAGTGTACTTTATCGTTATAAATCTTTTCGTCAAAATCCAAAAACATACTTTTATTTGTATAATAGTGTTATAAGAATATTTTCTAATATTACGTGTGTATAGTGTCAGCTAAAAAATGCATCGGCGCACAGTTCGACAGTACTCAGATTCGGGAAAGTGGTGAGTCATATTTTTATGTAGATACAATATAAATTTATTGACTTAAAACACCGCCGCCTGTGGAACACACGAAAGATACTCGAGCCATCGCCGTAAAAAGGTTAACATATAAAATACACAGATAACGAAAAGTTAAAATACACATAACAAAAATACACAGATAACGAATTTTTAATACTTTTTGGCATTTCGTTACAAAAATTAGACCTTTGTAACATACTGCCTTGATCAAAAAGTTTTAGGACTTTATTAATAAAATCGAAAATACAAGTTTATTCATCAAAATCGATATGTTCCCCTTCAAAATACTCCCAATCGACTGCAACGCACTTACGCCAGCTCTTGATCCAATCCTCGAAACACCGCTGGTACTCAATTTTCGGTATGTCCATCAGAGCCGTCTTCGATTTTTTCATGACATCCTCTCGAGTGCTGTAACGCGTTCCGCAAAGCGGTTTTTTAAGTCGGTTGAACAGGAAAAAGTCGCAGGGAGCCAGATCAGGTGAATTCGAAGGTTGCTGGATATTCGACACGTTGTTTTTGGTCAAAAACTCACGGATAGGGATCGCATTGTGCGACGGTGCGTTATCGTGGTGCAAAATCTACGAGTTGTTTGCCCACAAATCCGGTCTTTTTTGGCAAATTGCTTCACGCAAATGTCTCATAATGCTCAAATAATACTCTTTGTTGACTGTCTGTTTTTCTGGCAAGAATTTATGATGCACAACACCGTTGTAATTCATGAAAACCGTGATCATCGCCTTCTTTTTTGACTGAAAACGACGTGGTATTTTCGGTCTCGGCTCATTCGGTGCACGCCATTTACTCGCTTGATGTCTGGATTGCGTGTCATACTCATAAATTCACGTCTCGTCTCCAGTGATGATCCGTTTGATAAATGTTGGGTCGGATTTTCGGCCTTTAGAAATCATGTCTCGCGATTTCAAAGCGGTCCTTTTTTTGCATGAAATGGAGGTCTTTCGGCACCAGTTTTGAAGCGCGACACGTCTGAGGCCCAAATAACTAACCAAAATGTCTTGAGCGGATCCATAAGCGATGTTCAAGTCCCCTATCAGCTCTCTGATGGTCAATTTGCGGTTTTCGGCCAACATTTCTTTGATTTTATCCGATGTTTTCATTGGTTTTCAACGTCGATGGCCTGCCACTGCGTTCGTCATCCTCGATCGACTCACGACCACTTCTGAAGCGTTCGTGCCACCGAAAAACGTTTGATCTCGAAATAGTACCGTTGCCGAAACACTTCTCCAGCATTTCCAAGGTCTGCGGACCGTTAAATCCGTTTTTCACACAAAATTTAATGCAAATTCGTTGGTGCACAGTTGATGCCATTTTTTTAGTAAATATAATTGTAGTCGATGAGACCTGGTATTCTCCTTTAGATATAACTAATCACGCCACTTAATGAATTGAATTTATCTAACTAGGTTCCGACTGGTAGAAGTTGGCTCAGTTATATGCGATTACTGTTCATTTGGACTATCTTAGTTTCAACAGTTTTTTTTTTTTCATTTATATGCAACAAGCTTTGTGAGTTCAGCAATTGATGACAAATGCAATTGATATATCGGATGCATCAAATTATTTATGTAGACTTGTTACATAAAATAAGGTTAATTTAAACATACAGTCTTAAATGTGAGCCGTTTTAGATTCTTTTTAGAAATTGAACACCTGATTTTAGAATATTTAAGGAAACCATTTCACTATTGAATATAATATTCGAAATTATTGTATACTCGTACTATAGTATATACTCGTACTCGTATGTTAAGTACGCTCAGAGTATCATAATATTGTATAATAATAGTCATGAATCAGCACTGTCCGGCGAGATACAAAAACAAACTACGGTGTGTGGCGCCCGCTGTAACTGTACTCGTACAGTGTTCCTTCTGCGAAAACACTCGTGTGAGCAATTGCAAAATAGAAGCAATAAAAGGGAATTTTGACACCGCCATCGCCTCCGCCACCGCTTCAAATATAGCTGATGATGAGAGTGCGTTAAATGACTCATGTGGAAATTTCAACATACTCGTAAGTGTCTGTTTTGTTTTTTTATTTTCAATATATTTTTCCAGTATATAACGAAGGTGTAATTACGGTACAACACAATAATACAATATTTTCTGCAACAAGGTTTTCTATCTCAGCGATGTTTTGACACACACATTCTTCATACTACCCGCTACACGTTAAGAAACTAAAATCATTTGAGCTGTGATGGATGAAAAGATAAATACTATCCACTAAGAAGAGAAAAGTCGTTCGAGTATTTTTAAAATATTATGTAAGGAGAAAAATATCAGATCGTTCAAGTGATATTCTAGGGGTAAGTTCAGCCAAGATGTATGTATGTTATGTTATGTATGTATGGCGTCTTCCGCTTTTACAATTGTCCCTTAGATGATCTTTTATTAGAAATTATCTTATTTTTCTTATTGTAAATGAAGTATTGATTTTTATGTAAAAACGAGTACAGCCAAAATATCTGACGTAATTTTTATTCACGTTCGAAAACTAATGATGGAAATACAATTGTATTTTGTACGAGTACCTTAATTCTGAGCCACCGCTTTAAAAATCAAGATAACTACAATACGGATATTAACAATACGAAACGACGCAAATAATAGCCGACCTCCAAAGGTGAGAAGAACTTTAAAGAAAAGGAAAAAAGTCTTTGATCGCAAATACTATACCTAACCGCAAATACATTTATAATCTACCAACATTTTAGTTATAGGTTATTTTATTTAACAACGAATTCTTTAAATTTAGCTTAATGAAATGCACTTTATATATAACAAGTTCTTGATTATGGTAATAAAATGTCATTAATTAGTCTTGCTACTGCCGATTAGACTATCAGAATGGACCATGTAGAGACCCCAACATTAATTAGTCTGCTACTGCCGATTAGACTATCAGAATGGACCATGTAGAGACCCCAACATTAATTAGTCTGCTACTGCCGATTAGACTATCATAATGGACCATGTAGAGACCCCAACATTAATTAGTCTGCTACTGCCGATTAGACTATCAGAATGGACCATGTAGAGACCCCAACATTAATTAGTCTGCTACTGCCGATTAGACTATCATAATGGACCATGTAGAGACCCCAACATTAATTAGTCTACTACTGCCGATTAGACTATCAGAATGGACCATGTAGAGACCCCCAACATTAATTAGTCTACTGCTGCCAATTAAACTATCATAATGGACCACGAAGAAACCCCAACATTAACTAGTCTGCTACTGCCGATTAGACTATCAGAATGGACCATGTAGAGACCCCCAACATTAATTAGTCTACTGCTGCCAATTAAACTATCATAATGGACCATGAAGAAACCCCAACATTAATTAGTCTGCTACTGCCGATTAGACTATCAGAATGGACCATGTAGAGACCCCAACATTAATTAGTCTGCTACTGCCGATTAGACTATCAGAATGGACCATGTAGAGACCCCAACATTAATTAGTCTGCTACTGCCGATTAGACTATCAGAATGGACCATGTAGAGACCCCAAAATTAATTAGTCTACTACTGCCGATTAGACTATCAGAATGGACCATGTAGAGACCCCAACATTAATTAGTCTACTGCTGCCAATTAAACTATCATAATGGACCACGAAGAAACCCCAACATTAATTAGTCTGCTACTGCCGATTAGACTATCAGAATGGACCATGTAGAGACCCCCAACATTAATTAGTCTACTGCTGCCAATTAAACTATCATAATGGACCATGTAGAGACCCCAACATTAATTAGTCTGCTACTGCCGATTAGACTATCAGAATGGACCATGTAGAGACCCCAACATTAATTAGTCTGCTACTGCCGATTAGACTATCAGAATGGACCATGTAGAGACCCCAACATTAATTAGTCTGCTACTGCCGATTAGACTATCAGAATGGACCATGTAGAGACCCCAACATTAATTAGTCTACTACTGCCGATTAGACTATCAGAATGGACCATGTAGAGACCCCCAACATTAATTAGTCTACTGCTGCCAATTAAACTATCATAATGGACCACGAAGAAACCCCAACATTAATTAGTCTGCTACTGCCGATTAGACTATCAGAATGGACCATGTAGAGACCCCAACATTAATTAGTCTACTACTGCCGATTAGACTATCAGAATGGACCATGTAGAGACCCCAACATTAATTAGTCTACTACTGCCGATTAGACTATCAGAATGGACCATGTAGAGACCCCAACATTAATTAGTCTACTGCTGCCAATTAAACTATCATCATGGACCATGAAGAAACCCCAACATTAATTAGTCTGCTACTGCCGATTAGACTATCAGAATGGACCATGTAGAGACCCCAACATTAATTAGTCTGCTACTGCCGATTAGACTATCAGAATGGACCATGTAGAGACCCCAACATTAATTAGTCTACTACTGCCGATTAGACTATCAGAATGGACCATGTAGAGACCCCAACATTAATTAGTCTACTGCTGCCAATTAAACTATCATAATGGATATCCATTATGATAGAGACCCCAACATTAATTAGTCTGCTACTGCCGATTAGACTACTCTCAGCTATCAGAATAAAAAAATACACAAGTAATCTCATTTTAATTACAGCTGTCGTCTAAAACCCAGGTTAACTGAAGTAAATCGTCGCGAGGATTTGCTGAGCTTTAGTACTCATCAAATGACACATCCTTCCAAGTTTAATACATGAACAAAGGACGCATCCTTCCAAGTTTAATACATGAACAAAGGACGCATCCTTCCAAGTTTAATACATGAACAAAGGACGCATCCTTCCAAGTTTAATACATGAACAAAGGACGCATCCTTCCAAGTTTAATACATGAACAAAGGACGCATCCTTCCAAGTTTAATACATGAACAAAGGACACATCCATCCAAGTTTAATACATGAACAAAGGACGCATCCTTCCAAGTTTAATACATGAACAAAGGACACATCCATCCAAGTTTAATACATGAACAAAGGACACATCCTTCCAAGTTTAATACGAGTACATGAACGACACATCGACAAGACAAGAACACAGACACAAGTTTAATACATGCCGCTTCCTATCCCTGGCCTTGTATCAGCGCATTGAATTCAATTTACCTAAAATTATAAAAATTTCGAATATTCCGCTGCTACGCAGGGAGTTATTCGCGGTGCCATCCGGCGCCATGAATGGTGTGGTGTACTCGTACATATATTCGCGGTGCCACCCGGCGCCATGAATGGTGTGGTGTACTCGTACATATATTCGCGGTGCCACCCGGCGCCATGAATGGTGTGGTATACTCGTACATATATTCGCGGTGCCACCCGGCGCCATGAATGGTGTGGTGTACTCGTACATATACAACATTTCGAAAACATCCGGTGGATAGAAACTCTGTTATTTAAATTATTATTGACCTCCTGGTGTTATTATTTACTAAGCCTTACTTTAAAAACTTATTCCACATGATTAAATAAGATTTCGCTTATGCCATAAGCTATCTTTTACGAAATCTAAAATATTGTTGTATTAATATGATATTTTGCTAAGAAACAGCTTTATACATCTGTTATTGGTAGACAGGTGACGTCTATAGAATCTCATCACGACGGGTGATCGGTAGGCAGGTGACGTCTATAGAATCTCATCACGACGGGTGATCGGTAGACAGGTGACGTCTATAGAATCTCATCACGACGGGTGATCGGTAGACAGGTGACGTCTATAGAATCTCATCACGACGGGTGATCGGTAGACAGGTGACGTCTATAGACGCGTCATTTTTATTATGTAGATGAAAACCATTGGGTCAAAAGAGGGTACATTTTATTTGTTTAATAGCAAGAATAATATTGATTTTTCTTGAGTAACGTACGGATTTCTGATCGAAGTTAGTCCAATTTTTTTTTAATTACATGTTTAAAAATCTGTCACCGAAGAATAAGTGGATTTCGTTAATTCAATAATAGAAAGGGAAATAATGAGATGTAATAACAGCCCCTTCCCAGTTCGGCCCCCGCCTCGGTTGCATCGAGTTACCGCTTTACCGAATAAGGTAAATGTTCCAGTTGTTGACGGGCCGGGTAAGGAAATACAGCTATTATATTATACTTTATTCTGCTTATACTTGCCAACGTGTATTTATTGCATTTACATTATTTAAATTAAAAAAAATACATTAACTCGTATGGAACATGTTACCTGAGATTAAAATAAATATAGTTTATCTTCGCAGGTTTCTCGCATCGCGGCCCTTTTAACTTGACGAACCCTCGTCTCCAGACTGCTCTATTCCCACAGTGGAGTGACTTCTAGATTCCTCTTGTCGTCATCTCATCATTGATTATTTCATTAACATTGAATTTAACCTTTCCCTCCCTGTGCTAAAAAAAATCCGCGCGTTCCGGTGCTGTGTATTCAATACACATGTAAAAATGAGCGATTTAAAATCGAAAAAAATAAAAATGTTTCATAGTCAATTTGCTTAAATTAATTTAATTTGAAGTCAAAAGAGATAATAATTGAAATTTAATTGCTGAAAACATGAAAAAAACATCGGCCGATGTTTACAAAATGGGCGAAGAAACCACCTCAAATGAATGCCCGAGAGCTACTGAGACGGGACTCGGAACACTAGCACTGTGTATGTTATACCTCGAATGAAGAAACAACTGCGAACTGAAATTATATTTCTTGCGTTCCCATATACCGAAGTAGAGTTGAGAGTGAGACGTGAATAGAGTCGCTTCCTCACCCTTAGTAGTTTTTTTAGATTGAATATACCTACGTCACACACTGGAACACGTTTGTATTGGTGAATTTATTCTCGGTTTTCACAAAATATCTCGGATGTGGCCTTTTTTAATAATAATTAACACTTATTTTCACAAAATAAATTGCTAATTATTATTAATAAAAAATTTTTCATTCAATGCGTAAATGTATTGTATTAACGGAGGAATACCTAAAATCTGAAGCCAGTATTTATTATATTTATTGAGATATTAAAGGTGTTTAGAAGCAATGTGTACTAGTTACACATCACATATAGTAGTGGTGTTAATTGCAGAATTCCTCAAATTGCTCTAATCTTTCATTATTCCCTCATTTATCCAATTTACTTTTCCTTTCACAATTTTTTTTAATATTGCAAATCATTGTCACAACTTTCTTTTTACATTTCGCATATTATTAGTCTGCAATTCATCTTCACTCTACAATTCGTCTTCATACACGTTCTTGTGAATAATTCGCATATTATTACTCTGCAATTCATCTTCACTTTACAATTCGTCTTCATACACGTTCTTGTGAATAATTCGCATATTATTAGTCTGCAATTCATCTTCACTCTACAATTCCTCTTCATACACGTTCTTGAAAATAATTCGCATATTATTAGTCTGCAATTCATCTTCACTCTACAATTCCACTTCATACACGTTCTTGTGAATAATTCGCATATTATTAGTCTGCAATTCATCTTCACTGATCAAAGGTATATACAATACATAGGAAACGTAAGTTACATAGGAGTAATAGAACATTCACAACCGCTAATCATGGGAACTGTTACCTGATTCCTTCCAACTTCACTTATCTACAATTAACAGAGTTAAAGGCATTTCATCAAAGGTATATATAATACATAGGAAACGTACGTACATAGGAGTAATATAACATTCACAACCGCTAATTATGGGAACTGTTACCTGATTCCTTCCAACTTCATTTATCTACAATTAACAGAGTTAAAGGCATTTCATCAAAGGTATATTACAATACATAGGAAACGTACGTACATATGAGTAATAGAACATTCACAACCACTAATCATGGGAACTGTTACCTGATTCCTTCCAACTTCATTTATTTACAATTAACAGAGTTAAAGGCATTTCATCAAAGGTATATACAATACATAGGAAACGTACGTACATAGGAGTAATAGAACATTCACAACCGCTAATCATGGGAACTGTTACCTGATTCCTTCCAACTTCACTTATCTACAATTAACAGAGTTAAAGGCATTTCATCAAAGGTATATATAATACATAGGAAACGTACGTACATAGGAATAATATAACATTCACAACCGCTAATTATGGGAACTGTTACCTGTTATTCCTTCCAACTTCATTTATCTACAATTAACAGAGTTAAAGGCATTTCATCAAAGGTATATTACAATACATAGGAAACGTACGTACATATGAGTAATAGAACATTCACAACCACTAATCATGGGAACTGTTACCTGATTCCTTCCAACTTCATTTATTTACAATTAACAGAGTTAAAGGCATTTCATCAAAGGTATATACAATACATAGGAAACGTACGTACATAGGAGTAATAGAACATTCACAACCACTAATCATGGGAACTGTTACCTGATTCCTTCCAACTTCATTTATTTACAATTAACAGAGTTAAAGGCATTTCATCAAAGGTATATACAATACATAGGAAACGTACGTACATAGGAGTAATAGAACATTCACAGCCGCTAATCATGGGAACTGTTACCTGATTCCTTCCAACTTCACTTATCTACAATTAACAGAGTTAAAGGCATTTCATCAAAGGTATATATAATATATAGGAAACGTACGTACATAGGAGTGATATAACATTCACAACCGCTAATTATGGGAACTGTTACCTGATTCCTTCCAACTTCATTTATCTACAATTAACAGAGTTAAAGGCATTTCATCAAAGGTATATACAATACATAGGAAACGTACGTACATATGAGTAAAAGAACATTCACAACCACTAATCATGGGAACTGTTACCTGATTCCTTCCAACTTCATTTATTTACAATTAACAGAGTTAAAGGCATTTCATCAAAGGTATATACAATACATAGGAAACGTACGTACATAGGAGTAATAGAACATTCACAACCGCTAATCATGGGAACTGTTACCTGATTCCTTCCAACTTCACTTATCTACAATTAACAGAGTTAAAGGCATTTCATCAAAGGTATATATAATACATAGGAAACGTACGTACATAGGAGTAATATAACATTCACAACCGCTAATTATGGGAACTGTTACCTGATTCCTTCCAACTTCATTTATCTACAATTAACAGAGTTAAAGGCATTTCATCAAAGGTATATTACAATACATAGGAAACGTACGTACATATGAGTAATAGAACATTCACAACCACTAATCATGGGAACTGTTACCTGATTCCTTCCAACTTCATTTATCTACAATTAACAGAGTTAAAGGCATTTCATCAAAGGTATATTACAATACATAGGAAACGTACGTACATATGAGTAATAGAACATTCACAACCACTAATCATGGGAACTGTTACCTGATTCCTTCCAACTTCATTTATTTACAATTAACAGAGTTAAAGGCATTTCATCAAAGGTATATACAATACATAGGAAACGTACGTACATAGGAGTAATAGAACATTCACAGCCGCTAATCATGAGAACTGTTACCTGATTCCTTCCAACTTCACATATCTACAATTAACAGAGTTAAAGGCATTTCATCAAAGGTATATATAATATATAGGAAACGTACGTACATAGGAGTAATATAACATTCACAACCGCTAATTATGGGAACTGTTACCTGATTCCTTCCAACTTCATTTATCTACAATTAACAGAGTTAAAGGCATTTCATCAAAGGTATATTACAATACATAGGAAACGTACGTACATATGAGTAATAGAACATTCACAACCACTAATCATGGGAACTGTTACCTGATTCCTTCCAACTTCATTTATTTACAATTAACAGAGTTAAAGGCATTTCATCAAAGGTATATACAATACATAGGAAACGTACGTACATATGAGTAATAGAACATTCACAACCGCTAATCATGGGAACTGTAACCTGATTCCTTCCAACTTCATTTATTTACAATTAACAGAGTTAAAGGCATTTCATCAAAGGTATATACAATACATAGGAAACGTACGAACATATGAGTAATAGAACATTCACAACCGCTAATCATGGGAACTGTTACCTGATTCCTTCCAACTTCATTTATTTACAATTAACAGAGTTAAAGGCATTTCATCAAAGGTATATACAAAACATAGGAAACGTAAGTTACATAGGAGTAATAGAACATTCACAACCGCTAATCATGGGAACTGTTACCTGATTCCTTCCAACTTCATTTATCTACAATTAACAGAGTTAAAGGCATTTCATCAAAGGTATATTACAATACATAGGAAACGTACGTACATATGAGTAATAGAACATTCACAACCACTAATCATGGGAACTGTTACCTGATTCCTTCCAACTTCATTTATTTACAATTAACAGAGTTAAAGGCATTTCATCAAAGGTATATACAATACATAGGAAACGTACGTACATAGGAGTAATAGAACATTCACAACCGCTAATCATGGGAACTGTTACCTGATTCCTTCCAACTTCATTTATTTACAATTAACAGAGTTAAAGGCATTTCATCAAAGGTATATACAATACATAGGAAACGTACGTACATATGAGTAATAGAACATTCACAACCGCTTATCATGGGAACTGTTACCTGATTCCTTCCAACTTCATTTATTTACAATTAACAGAGTTAAAGGCATTTCATCAAAGGTATATACAATACATAGGAAACGTACGTACATAGGCGTTATATAACATTCACAACCGCTAATCATGGGAACTGTTACCTGATTCCTTCCAACTTCATTTATCTACAATTAACAGAGTTAAAGGCATTTCATCAAAGGTATATACAATACATAGGAAACGTACGTACATAGGAGTAATAGAACATTCACAACCGCTAATCATGGGAACTGTTACCTGATTCCTTCCAACTTCATTTATTTACAATTAACAGAGTTAAAGACATTTCATCAAAGGTATATACAATACATAGGAAACGTACGTACATAGGAGTAATAGAACATTCACAGCCGCTAATCATGGGAACTGTTACCTGATTCCTTCCAACTTCATTTATCTACAATTAACAGAGTTAAAGGCATTTCATCAAAGGTATATACAATACATAGGAAACGTACGTACATAGGAGTAATAGAACATTCACAACCGCTAATCATGGGAACTGTTACCTGATTCCTTCCAACTTCATTTATTTACAATTAACAGAGTTAAAGGCATTTCATCAAAGGTATATACAATGCATAGGAAACGTACGTACATATGAGAAATAGAACATTCACAACCGCTAATCATGGGAACTGTTACCTGATTCCCTCCAACTTCACTTATCTACAATTAAAAGAGTTAAAGGCATTTCATCAAAGGTACACCACATAGGAAATGACAACATTCAAGTTCAACATTCGATGATTAAAAACATTTTTATGAAAAGTTCAGTATTTCAATCACAATTTTTATACTCACCAATCAAAGCGATAAAAAAATATTGAAATGTATTAATGAGAATGAATCTACCATAGCATAAATGGGGCATGTAATGAGAAGGAATCTACCATAGCATAAATGGGGCATGCAATGAGAAGGAATCTACTATAGCATAAATGGGACATGTAAACGCAAAAATAATCAACCCACATCCGTCAGTTTTGAGAAATGCCGGAAAACGTGATAAGGCCTCTTCGTTACAGTTTCCTTAAACTGCGGCAGCCTTTCCAAAATGGGGTTCCGTGAAAAATACACATTGAATGATAAAATACCTGCAATACGTAGGTATATCATATATATTTATTTCTGTTGGACGCGACAATCCGTGTATTTAGTTCAGAACAGTCGCTTTTACTGCACAATTTGTATTATAAATTGTTAATTATATAATTGTAAATTCTCGATAACATATTCAGCGAAATAAAAACGGCGGCGGGACAGTTAAGGATGTTATACAATAGTGATGACAGTACCATATGTGAATAGTGATGACAGTACCATATGTGAATAGTGATGACAGTATCATATGTGATTAGTGATGACAGTATCATATGTGAATAGTGATGACAGTACCATATGTGAATAGTGATGACAGTACCATATGTGAATAGTGATGACAGTCCCATATGTGAATAGTGATGACAGTACCATATGTGAATAGTGATGACAGTACCATATGTGATTAGTGATGACAGTACCATAGGTAAATAGTGATGAAAGTACCACAGGTGAATAGTGATGACAGTACCATATGAGAATAGTGATGACAGTACCACATGTGAATAGTGATGACAGTACCATATGTGAATAGTGATGAAAGTGTCATATGTGAATAGTGATGACAGTATCATATGTGAATAGTGATGACAGTACCATTTGTGAATAGTGATGACAGTACCATATGTGAATAGGGATGACAGTACCATAGGTGAATAGTGATGACAGTAACACAGGTGAATAGTGATGACAGTGCCATATGTGAATAGTGATGACAGTACCATATGTGAATAGTGATGACAGTACCATATGTGAATAGTGATGACAGTACCATATGTGAATAGGGATGACAGTACCATAGGTGAATAGTGATGACAGTACCACAGGTGAATAGTGATGACAGTGCCATATGTGAATAGTGATGACAGTACCATATGTGAATAGTGATGACAGTACCATATGTGAATAGTGATGACAGTACCATATGTGAATAGTGATGACAGTACCATAGGTGAATAGTGATGACAGTGCCACAGGTGAATAGTGATGACAGTGCCATATGTGAATAGTGATGACAGTGCCATATGTGAATAGTGATGACAGTACCATATGTGAATAGTGATGACAGTACCATATGTGAATAGTGATGACTGTACCATATGTGAATTTTAAGTTACTCTATAAGAAAGTTTAACTCTTAATTAATTATCACTTAATTAATAAAAATCAGAGTACAAACGTCTATTTTATACCCTAAAAGGCACGTATTGTATTGTTAAAAAGGCCTTCAATGAAAATCAGGCTGGAATCCTTTTTAAAAAAATCTGTATATCAATACTGGTAATCGAACCCACAATCCCCGGGATCAGAAGACAGATGTCTTATTGACTAGACCACTGAGGCGGTCCAACTGGGCCACAGCGGACTGGACTACCCCGACTGTAAATTAATCGCCCAAGCTTCTAGATGTAGTTCTAACTAATTTTCAACAGATGGCAAACGTCATATTGTAAGAAGCGATCAATTAAAGTCATTTTGAAAAAGAAAAGCTGCAAGTTGTAATAAAAATAAGCAAACACTGGAAAAGTTTCAAATGACAGCCCTGAACTATATTGACACATCAATAAAAACATAGAATCTATCCATATAGATAATTTGTCTAAAGAGTGCATTGATAAATTCATAGCAAAAACATAAGAAAAATTCAGCTAGTCAACAAACACAAGACTTGATGATGAAGGTTACTTAGAAATGGTTTATTAAAGGAATTAAACAAAAATATTAAAATAGTACCTGGATAATAAAATATAATTTCAGTCCATGATTTCATTTTTAGTTTCAATACAAATCCAATTGTATCAAAAGAACAGTCAATTAGACAACTCCAAGTTAGTCTGAGCATCTTAGTTAACTGTTCTATATGTAAAAACTATTCAAAAAGGTTTATTTGCTATAGCATAAAAATTGTAATTTCGAAATCAATCTTATAAGATTGTCTTCAAAATGAGACTGCCATCGACCAAGATAGGATACTGATCAGTATATAATATCTGTGACCATGACACGAAGCCCCTGATCGAGCAAAGTAATGAGTAAAAAAATCTTTATATTTTTTGTGGATCACAAAAATGCCTTTTACTTCCTGGCAATGTGGGCTGTTCGAGTACCTGATGCTTTTACTTCCTGGCAATGTGGGCTGTACTAGATGCTTTTACTTCCTGGCAATGTGGGTTGTACTCTCTAGATGCTTTTACTTCCTGGCAATGTGGGTTGTACTCTCTAGATGCTTTTACTTCCTGGCAATGTGGGCTGTACTTCTAGATGCTTTTACTTCCTGGCAATGTAGGCTGTACTCTAGATGCTTTTACTTCCTGGCAATGTGGCCTGTTCGAGTACTAGATGCTTTTACTTCCTGTCAATGTGGGCTATACGAGTACTAGATGCTTTTACTTCCTGGCAATGTAGGCTGTACTCTAGATGCTTTTACTTCCTGGCAATGTAGGCTGTACTTTAGATGCTTTTACTTCCTGGCAATATGGGCTGTTCGAGTACTAGATGCTTTTACTTCTTGTCAATGTGGGCTGTACGAGTACTAGATGCTTTTACTTCCTGGCAATGTGGGCTGTACTCTAGATGCTTTTATTTCCTGGCAATGTATACCGCTTTAAGTGATGGCAGAATCAACGGAAGATAAAGTCAACTACTTGGTACATTTATGGAAATGCATTATCAGTTATCTTGAAATCATTATCAGTTATCCCCCTCCATGAAAATACAGATTTATTCAACATAGCGACAAGCGTAAGGACACGGAAATAACTATCATACGTCACTTAAGCCAATGGTTTTCAAACTTATTCATTTCATAGCGCCTTTATTGTTCACACCACCCTAAACTTATTCATTTGATAGCGCCTTTAGTGTTCACACCACCCTAAACTTATTCATTTCATAGCGCCTTTAGTGTTCACACCACCCTAAACTTATTCATTTCATAGCGTCTTTAGTGTTCACACCACCCTAAACTTATTCATTTCATAGAGCCTTTAGTGTTCACACCACCCTAAACTTATTCATTTCATAGCGCCTTTAGTGTTCACACCACCCTAAACTTATTCATTTCATAGCGTCTTTAGTGTTCACACCACCCTAAAAAACTTACCAATTACACACCTCTAGATTTATTTATTGTTGTATGTTGAACTTTATGCAAAAAAAAATTATAACAGCTATCGTCAAAAAGCCAACTTTACAGAATAGTCATTGGAATTGGAAGCATAGTTAGCTGAGGTTTACCCACAACCAGCAAAGGGTATTCGCAACTCAACCAGTTACAAATACTCTCACAAGACAGCCCAATCAGACTCGAGAGGACGACCTCTGCCCATGTCAAGTCTGAAGATGGAGTTTGGCCCTGGATAATAAGTCTTGAATCTACGTTAACACACTTTGAAGTCCTCCTACCTAAACTTTTCCCTTTGACCCTTGAAAACATTTTTATAAATCTGAAATGAGAAAACAAAGGCCATAATAAACATAGAAAACTGTAAGGAAGTTTTTCAAATGATTTAATTCAGATCCTGTATAACATACCATCACCCCATTATTCCTTGTTAGGCAGAGAGGACATAACATATTTTTCTAACTCGACACATATAACTCGCCTCTTCCACAATCCATACACCTCAAAAAGTTTTATGATTTCTTTGCCTGTTTACATTTCCTTATTTCAAAATATAATTAATTTGATCCGACCATTACTTACCAACATTCCTCTACCATGCCTCGCTTTGCATTTGCAAAGATGAACAAAACGTTCATAGTACAAAAACCAAAAATTATCTTAAAAATCTTAACTTGATGAAATTTCAAAACTGAATTTTTTTGATATTGAAAATTTGAAATACGCATATGAGCATTTAATTAAATCGCCTCCAATATTCTCAAATGGGGACTGGGGACAGATAGACAGACCCAAGCTTAGATGCTATGACCCAGGATCGGTTAAAACCTATGAATATGGGTTAATGTATTATTAGGTCAGCATTCAAGGTATTCAGCACTCACCTCCCAAGACTGGTTTTGCTCTAAGACCTTGAACTTAGGTCAGCATTCAAGGTATTCAGCACTCACCTCCCAAGACTGGTTTTGCTCTAAGACTTGACATAGGTCAGCATTCAAGGTATTCAGCACTCATCTCCCAAGACTGGTTTTGCTCTAAGACCTTGAACTTAGGTCAGCATTCAAGGTATTCAGCACTCACCTCCCAAGACTGGTTTTGCTCTAAGACAAGTCAAGACTTTATGTAAGTTATACGTTACATTCAATCTAGCATAAAAGTTATATAAATTAGTAGTAGAGTTTAAGGTTTCTGTGTTGATCTTTATTTTAGAATTCAGTATAATATGAACATTTAATCTGTGTTTTGGATGAAATCGCATCATTATCAGGATTGTCAGTCTGTTCTGGTACATGTACAATCTTTACCTAGACTTTACCTTGGTAACATATTGGAGTCATGCCAGAGTCATGAACCTCTGAGGAATAAAGATAATATGTACATTTTATCTGTGTTTTGGATGAAATCACATCATTATCATGATTGTCAGTCTGTTCTGGTACATGTACAATCTTTGCCTAGCCTTTACCTTGGTAACATATTGGAGTCATGCCAGAGTCATGAACCTCTGAGGATATATAGATAATATGTACATT
Organism: Odontocerum albicorne; assembly: GCA_949825065.1. Lineage (NCBI taxonomy): Eukaryota > Metazoa > Arthropoda > Insecta > Trichoptera > Odontoceridae > Odontocerum > Odontocerum albicorne. Next base: position 63,254,385 of record OX463838.1, on the reverse strand, counting down.
TAATCTGTGTTTTGGATGAAATCACATCATTATCATGATTGTCAATCTGTTCTGGTACATGTACAATCTTTGCCTAGCCTTTACCTTGGTAACATATTGGAGTCATGCCAGAACCTCTGAGGATATATAGTAATGATTAGCAACCATCATCCTTCTATTTTATAGTCGTTGTTCTTGCGCTGCACAGGTTATAGGCATTATCAGTGTGTGGGTCTGCAAGTACTGGTGCTGAATGCCTCTTTCCCGAACAGGGTTAACAGGATGTAGACTGACGAATATAAATTATAGGTGGGGTATTTTTGTAACATCAAGAGAGCTCATATACTTTGAGATAGTCTGAGGAATTTACGGTGGCATTATGGTTTTCGTCGGTGGAAAGACCCTGCCTGACAGCGGAGGAAGAAGTAAATACTGTTTAAATAGAAAAACTTTTCCTTGGCTCCGATCTGAATAATTGATCTCGAGCTATTTTGAAATATAAAGACCTCCAGACTAACCTACCTGTTGCCACTTAAGATAGATGACATTTTTAATGTGTACTCATTGGGAGGGTAGTAAATGAAAACATATCAGATTTTTTAATATTTTTATTATAAAATGACAAAGAATAATCTATAATATACCATGCGCCATATTAAGTAAAACACACGTGGATCAATAAAATATATACAATGAAAGGTGCTTAAACGTATGTTATGATAGAGGTGGGTATTATGATAGATAGAGAGAGGTGGGTATTATGTTATGATAGATAAAAAAGATTTCAAAATTTGTGACATCAATTCAAATCACAATTAAAATTTATAAAACTTTTTGAAAAAATTGAAACGAGAGAAAATATGGATTTGTTTCAGATATGTTGGTAAGATATTTCATTTATATGTGTTAATATCATTAATATGTACGAGTATTCACAAAATAGTCCTCAATAATAGGGAAATCTAATCAAATAGTCATCAATAATAGGGAAATCTAATCAAATATTCATCAATAATAGGGAAATCTCATCAATTTTAAACAAAAACAATTCATCCATATGGACTTTTTACATTAAAACAGCGTACGAGTATTATTTCTTACCAATAGAAACATTAATTTGCGATTCATCAATAGGATTCGAGACATCTTATTTCATATATAAAATGAAAGTCAAGTCATTTCTCAGATCTTTGTGCCAAAAAGTAATATTATTGTGTTGAATACTTGTAATTTGTAATACTTGTACTTGTAATTGTTGCAATTTCCTAATAGTTACGGAGACGTAACTATTAGGAAATTGCAATGTACGGGGAAATTATTTAGAAATTAAAAAGATTAAGGTGTAAAATAAAATTTAAAAAAAACCTCACATTACGTAATATTTGATTTAGATTATTATCTAAATCAAATATTAGATGTATTATAATAAATATTAATAATAAGTAAATATTCATTACAAAATTTATTTAAAAAGTAATAAAAATTTTAAGCCATTGTTTTTTTAATACAAGGATTTTTTTTCAATGCACTTTAAGTCTGAGACCAGATAGACCAGACAATGGAAATAACAACAGGCTTATGTTGTGATCGACTGTTTATTGGTAGGAACCAGAGTTATCTGCGTAGTTGTTATTTATATAAACATTTCAAAGACTCGTAAAATATGATTTTTAAATGATCACAACCGTAGCAGCACTCGGGGCGGTGCAGTGCAAGTTCAGTGCAGGCAGCCTGCAGTTGCGAGGCTCAAATATGGTAGTCAGAAGGAGAGGTCTCTTTTGTGAAAATGTGCATTTACAAAAGCTGCACAAATCAAATGTAAACCGAGGAATACTCATTGAAATTCACAACCATAAAATATATATACGAGTATTACGTTGTGATTTCAAACAGGACTAATTTTCAAAGTTTCTGTGTATTGTACATATTTAAATAAAAGGTATTATCCTGGTTAATTGTTTACATTATTTGTGATGAATTTATTTTCACGAAAAATTTGTAATTATGAAAGGGAACTCGTAACAAAAGATTGTTTAAATATGTTAATCAAATAAACTCTGGTTGGTACCTTAATCAAGAATAGCGAGCAACTCAAAGACAATATGACATTATTGATCAACAACTCAAAGACAATATGACATTATTGATCAACAACTCAAAGACAATATGACATTATTGATCAGCAACTCAAAGACAATATGACATTATTGATCAGCAACTCAAAGACAATATGACATTATTGATCGCTTCGCACGTGTGAAAATGATTTTATATAAATGAAACAATCACTATAAAGATGAATCCAAAATATGTCGTACAGATATTTGAAGAATTCAAAGCATTCAGAAGGAATATGACACAATCGTATGATTAAATCATTTGATGTTTAATATGGAACATCATTAATATATTTATATAACAAAATATTCAATATATTTATAACAAATAAAAATAACTTTACATTTGATTTTGAATAAAAATTATTTTATATTTATAACAACCTTATTAATTATTCTTTAATGAAATTAGCTTTGTCCAAATTTTGCAATAATCTGATTCGAGAATTCATTCATCGATTGATTATGAATCATTTCTTTATTGACAGCATTGCCATTGCCATGAAAATATAATATTTTTTATTTATCATATCGTGTTGTGAATTGAAATTTTCAATAAAAAAATCAGTTGAAGTGAATTTAACTTGTAGATCATTCATTTGATTGTTTTATCAAGAAAAATGATAAGCTTGGAAATTCCTTATATTAAAATTAATATAAGGAATTTATAAGTTACACGTTTCGCATATATTTTTGTCAACTCCAATAAATATCAGATGTAAAAAAGATTGAAAAAAGGCCCGATTGCCTATCATATTGTTTCATACCATATTTAAACGCTATTTACTTATGTATGTTATGTTTTCAATAACAATTACATATATATGGTGTCATTTTTCAATAGACTTAATTTTTTACCATTTAAAAGAAATGTGTAAGTTAGATAATAATTTTGAATGTCAGTAAATGGTAGAACAGAAGTGATACAATATGAATATAAACGAATGCCAATTGACATAAAATTTATCAGCAAATGAACTTGCAACTTGCAACTTGATCAGAGAGGAGAGGCAAAGTTCTAGGAGTACAAAAATATAAGAAAATTAATTAGACAATGCCTAATATATTTAAATTGATATATAAAATGGTTTTATAGTATTCATTTCAATGGATATATTTATAATTATTTATTACTCAAAGCCATCACATTGAATGGTCTTTTAGATTTGAATTGGACTGTATGTTTTAATATTAGGAAAATAACAAGGTAAAGGTTAGATAAATTAGCCAAATATGTACATAAAATAATGGGCATGATCCGACTATCTTAGTTATTTGAGAGTAAAGTGCATTCCCTTACTTTACTGTAATGGATGCTGATTATATTTATTTGACCTGTCCTTTATTTTATAAGATAATTATGTACGAGTATAATCATTCATCTAAAGAATCAAAATGTTTCTTTACCAAAAACTATTAAAAATTTCAGTTAGAATTGTAAATAAGGGCGAACAGATAAAAATTGGAACAATGACTCCACCTTATGAAAAGAAAGTCTTATTTCTAGATAAAGAAATTTTTCAATCATTTTATGATGACCCTATATTTTAAGTACCCTTCGCTTGTATCATATAATACATATTTCCATCTTATTAGTCTGTATCGATCAATTCAAATGAAGAGAAAGTTTTATAAAGTAGTAAAAGGAGAGCGACAAGAAGAAATGTTTTCAGCTGGAAAATCATATTCTTTGTATAACATATACTTTTAATCTTATATAATACTGTGTTGGCACTCAACATTCATAAAACATTTTACAGAAGAAAATAACATTTCAATTCATATATTTATAAATAAATAATTGGTGCACGTGAGAATAGACTAATTATGTGATTCATTTCAAAATTAGCAAAGTAAAGTACTATCTACATTAAGATTTGTGTGTACACTAAAATACGGAGACCATAAGTACGAGTAAATATATAATAGATAATCTTACATAGTTTATGGCACAAACAAGACTCCGTGTATTGTGAAAATGTCGTGTCGTGTATGTGTCGCAATAATTATTTAGAATTCTGAGAAGTGACGTATTCACATTTGGATATTTGCGAGCTTCTTTCTATACCGACCGGAAAGCACCGGTAAATACTAATAAAATCTAATAATGACCAAAGAAAAGGTTACCACTCATTTTATATATTTAGAGAAGAACACATTGATCTCGTATCTCAGAGTACACACTCGTGAAATAAGTTTACTAATTTGTAGCCGTACACACTAAAAAGTTTAGAAGATTAACAATCAATTTCTCTTTTGAACCATTTGCATATTATTAATATGATACTCGTGTATAATATATCCAGCAATGTCTTAGAGTGGAGCAAATATTTGATAGAGAAATTAACGGTTAAGATTTTAGAATAAAAAGTAAATAGATATTTATTTAGAAAGAGGCAATAATTTGGCGGCGTGATATTCCGAGATAAGATAAGTTAAGACTAATATAATAGAGTAATATTACAATAAGATAATAGAGTAATATTACTTTAAGTTAACATTAGATTAAAGATTGTCGAGCTTAGAAGATAAACTTGAAAGTTTTAAGACATTTTAACATCAATTATTTTAGAAAGGCTTATTTTTTTACATGAAAATCAACTTAATATTTCATTTGTGAAATCATTTTAAAAACTTCAAAAGTCATTTAAAATTATCCACAATTTATTTGTGAAAATTATACGTTGCATCGTAGATTATTTTGGATGTTTTAATCTTAATTGAATATTTAAAAAAAAGTCTGTCCATGTTTATTACAAAATTATGGTGATTGAGTGATTCACCATTGGGCATCATTATCCATTAATTGAGATTTTTTTTTTTTTCGTATTTCAACTTTGAGTAAAAGACATCACCGAGTGAGTATAATTCAATATAATCCAATTACAATACAATGATGCTAGTTCAGGCCAGCTCCAGCTCTATGTATTCACTCTGCAGCTAGTCCAGGCCAGCTCCAGCTCTATGTATTCACTCTGCAGCTAGTCCAGGCCAGCTCCAGCTCTATGTATTCACTCTGCAGCTAGTCCAGGCCAGCTCCAGCTCTATGTATTCACTCTGCAGCTAGTCCAGGCCAGCTCCAGCTCTATGTATTCACTCTGCAGCTAGTTCAGGCCAGCTCCAGCTCTATGTATTCACTCTGCAGCTAGTCCAGGCCAGCTCCAGCTCTATGTATTCACTCTGCAGCTAGTTCAGGCCAGCTCCAGCTCTATGTATTCACTCTGCAGCTAGTTCAGGCCAGCTCCAGCTCTATGTATTCACTCTGCAGCTAGTCCAGGCCAGCTCCAGCTCTATGTATTCACTCTGCAGCTAGTCCAGGCCAGCTCCAGCTCTATGTATTCACTCTGCAGCTAGTCCAGGCCAGCTCCAGCTCTATGTATTCACTCTGCAGCTAGTCCAGGCCAGCTCCAGCTCTATGTATTCACTCTGCAGCTAGTCCAGGCCAGCTCCAGCTCTATGTATTCACTCTGCAGCTAGTCCAGGCCAGCTCCAGCTCTATGTATTCACTCTGCAGCTAGTCCAGGCCAGCTCCAGCTCTATGTATTCACTCTGCAGCTAGTCCAGGCCAGCTCCAGCTCTATGTATTCACTCTGCAGCTAGTTCAGGCCAGCTCCAGCTCTATGTATTCACTCTGCAGCTAGTCCAGGCCAGCTCCAGCTCTATGTATTCACTCTGCAGCTAGTTCAGGCCAGCTCCAGCTCTATGTATTCACTCTGCAGGTAGTTCAGGCCAGCTCCAGCTCTATGTATTCACTCTGCAGGTAGTTTTATTCGTTTTTTTTTAATAAATTCCAATCAAAATAACTTAATTTTTAAAAAGTAAATCAGTTTTACTATTGCTTTCTTTTATGCACTTGTTGGTATAGTGCTCATTTTAAATTCATGATTTTTCATTGTTTGTATAGGATTTTACATATTCAGTTCGATATGATGGTGCATGGGCAAAAGGGATCGATAAAGATTAGAGGCCTTCGAAATATGGACCTATAGACGAATTCTAAGGATTTCCTGGAGAGACCACTTTACAAATGACGAGGTTCTCAGCAGGATCGAAGAAACCAGGCACCTGTCAAACACCATATCGGAAAAGTGTGCAGAATGGATGGGACATGAAAATCTCCCGCACAATATACTGGAGGGAATGACTGAGGGATCGATTGGCAGAGGGCGTCTTCGCCGAGAGTATCTGGAGCAAATATGCCACGATATGGACTGCACCTCCTATGCAGAGCTCAAGCGGATCGCTGAGGACCGAGCGGAGTGGAACAGGAGATGCAGAGCTTTGCTGCCAACCAATCCCCAGGATTAAAACTAAAGAAGAAGATGATTTTAATTCTATTGTGTGTATCAAGTTTAAATTTTTGGACAATTATTTTTTATTAGCAATATAATGTATATTATGAATCCATCCTCAAAACACATAAGATAGAATAATACATAAAATGAAGAGAGAAATAACTTTCATAGGACTATTAATGGATTTCAAATTGAAGCCAGCATTGAAGAGTTTTGGAGAATATGGTACGAAAGAGTAGGTCAGCTCTGACTTTACATAGTTTAGTGCCCTCAGACTATGTCATTTTATTGGATATTGATGTCATATTTGGTGATCAATAATCACGCATACATAATTATGAGAAAGTAACATCTTTTACGAGACAATAAAGCCTAAAAATGAATTTTCTTAAAAATAATGTAAATATAATATATTGAATTTTAATTCAAAAGGATAACATCTTCAATGTCATCTTTAAACATTTTCTTATAGTCAGTATTAAAATGTTTTTTTTTTAGAATTTTCATGTATAGAAATAAAGTTTAGAAAAAAATACATACGATTTTTAGCAAGAATATAAAATTTAGAATTCCTCCTATCATTTCCACGCCACCAAATATGTCCGCATGTGTAAACACCATGTTTCTTATCCAAATATGTCCGCATGTGTAAACACCATGTTTCTTATCCAAATATGTCCGCATGTGTAAACACCATGTTTCTTATCCAAGTATCAATTTTATATTATTATCAATATTAATTAGAGTCTTCCACTGATGCATAGGAAATAAAGGAAATTAGTGATTTGACGTGATTCAGTATTGCCGCTTGAAAAGTCACAGAAATCAGATTCAAACTATGGAAAAGTCTTTTTTTTTAAAGTTGCAAACAAACTCATTGCATGTTCAATTTCATCAGAAATTTTAATATAAATTTAAATATTCCGATTCTAAAATGTTCAAGTTCATAATAACGATTTTAACACGAAGCATGTCTGGTTTTTGAAAAAAAAAATAGATAGAAAATTAAACAAATTACGAATTATGTTAAATTTCAAACAATTTTTTGATTCAAATCCAAATTCCTTTTTTGTAGTTCTCAAATTATTTTGCACCTATATTAACAGTGATGTTACTTTTATGTTGGAAATGCACCTATTAAAAGTGATGTTACTTTTATGTTGGAAATGCACCTATTAAAAGTGATGTTACTTTTATGTTGGAAATGCACCTATTAAAAGTGATGTTACTTTTATGTTGGAAATGCACCTATTAAAAGTGATGTTACTTTTATGTTGTAAGATTTATAAAACTTACACATTTTTGTGAAAATCTACGCATAATTTTTGCCAAATTTGGCCATGAAGTTATTTCCTGATAGAGACATTTAAATAGTGCATGCACTGTCAGAGAACCTAAACAATGATTATATCATTGCTTACATGTACTGCCAGATAACATAAACAATGATATATCATTGTTGTATGCACTGCCAGAGAACATAAACAATGGTATATCATTGTTTATATGCACTACCAGAGAACATAAACAATGATATAGCATATTATATGCTTCACAAGTTAGATTTATATATATAGAGGTTTATGATGGGATGTACTGATGATGTACTGCTGTAAGTAACAATAAGTCTGCGTTTTAGATCATACGCATGATATGGAATATTAATTAATCACTATATAGTATATACATAATATATGAGAAATGGAAACCAGACATGCCAAATGTCCTATTATTTATATGTATAATAAGAAATTATTATATTAAATTATATTCAATATAATGAGAAATATTCAATAATTGATTATAATGAGTGACTATTCTAAATATTTGTTTTGTACGGCACTCCGTACAAAACAAATATTTAGAATTTTTAATTCAACATGTGTAGTAGACAGTAATAGTTTGAGTGCCAGGCCCAGGCCCAGGTCCAGGCCTGGATTAGACAGGCGGTGGAAGATTTCCATGTCGAATCAAGCGCAAGCGCAGTAGAATAGAATAGAATAGAATAGACTGTCGCTAGAAAGAAAGGAAGCCGACGACTACTATTCTACGAGAAATGATTTTTGTGCCCAAGATTCCACTAATGGTAATTATTAGTAATGATATCCTTAGATATTCTACTTAGACTAGAGTGAAACTATCCATTTACGGTCAACATTATACTGTAGACCCGATGACTGCTATACTTGGCTATGCTACCATGAGATTCTCTATATTCATATATGTTTGTATTCGTATAAATAAGGATAAATTTTTATTAATAGTTTTTTTACTTTAAAGATAAGATATATAGTATATTAGCTAAAATTTTTTGAAAATATGCTCACAGCAAATTTTTGGTTAATTATTTATAAAGGAAAATAGATGGTCTCCGATTACCTTTTATTTAAATATACATTAATTTATTTAAACTTGTTATTTTGATATTGTAAAAGAACAACACACGTACGAAAACCCGACATCTGTCGTCGAGTGCATTAATGTAAAATTAATACTTACCAATATTAAACCATCATTGAAATAATTGCCATAATGTAGCTAGTATATTATTTTTAAATTCACCATAGATACTACATCTTAATACCTACATTTACAAGGATAAAGATTTCATGTTTCTTTTAATTCAAGCGATAATTCAACTAACTCCTTCGTAAAGAGTAAAAACAAAGACAAGGCTATAAAAGACTCTCACATTACAAACATGAAGTTTTCTCTTATTGATTAAATGTACACGATATATTATATTACCAATATTACGAGACTCGACGTCTAGGGAATAGTCTTAGGGAAGTTTCGGAATAAATAACGTTTGATAGATTGATTGATCCTTGTCTCGAAATATTGAGTCATTGAAGACGCATAAGCTTAAATCTGTTTAATATCACATCCTGCAAAGTGTTCTTCATATTCTATTAAGCAGCTTCAAAACAATGTGTGCCTGATCCATCCACCTGTTTAGGTTGAAGTCAATTGAAAATTTCTCAGATTAAAATCTTTATATATGAATATATAGTATTTCAGCGCATACAATTAGTGTATGTTTGTATCAAATAAATGTACGCAAATCAATGATAATTAATCAGCTGTTTGACTGTTACGAAATAATATTTGGATTTTCTTTGCTCTTTAAACTGAAATTAATTAATATTTCGGAGAACAACACTTTTTAAATGAAAAATTTAATTTCTTTCTGTCGAAGATGCCAAAAAGTCTCTCGATTGGAAGGAATTATAAAAACAAAAATGTAAAGTTTGATTCTATTGTTACGGTATGTTGTCACGATTTATTTTCAAAATGGCTCATTTTGATTCG